>JAYMSZ010001191.1:0-15215 GCA_036897665.1 Pelargonium citronellum | reverse complement strand
AAATGGGTGGAGATGAAATTTTCTCTCTCTACTTCTTCCGACATAAGTAAGTTTTTTTTACTTATTTTTACTTCTTAATCATTACAAAAGTGGAGAGAGAAAAACTGAAATTTTAATGATTTGATACAATATTAGTGGTTGTGCAGTGACTTATATAGACACATAAATGTTACCAAATAAGGCCTTATACACAAACCTATCACCTATGCACTCATTTTTTAAAAGAAAGAGATTAATGCATACAACCGTCGTGTGTGTCTATATATATATATATGAGTATAACTTTGTCTCAATCTTTTTTTTTCACTGCTTTCCCGGTCATCTTACTTTGGGGGGCAAATTGAGTCGGAGAGCTTGGGATGCTCTTTGCTTGATTACTATGTGACACGTTTGTCTGGTTAGGAACACGCTTATGTTTTCGGGATGGATTCTCGAGCTTGGAGGACCCAATTATTCGCATCAAGAGTATCACTCTAGCAATCTAGATAGCTAGATTGGGCTTCATTACTTGTACTCTTATTTTACTTTTGAGTTTTTCTTTTTAACTAAAAGGTACGAGTTACTTAAAAAAAAATGTATCCATGAAGTTCAATCTTAATCGTCCATTACAATTAACACAAGATGAAACTCATTACCTCACCCGATTAAAAACTAAAGCTGCCCAAAAATATAAACATTATCGTATTTTCATCAAATATTTGACATATAAGACCGCTGCATGCCTCAAGTAGGTTTTTTTATTTTTTTTTTTATTTTGTGTGTCAACCTCAATCCCTAATGTAATCATTATCCTATTTTTGACCACCCGGATTCAAAGAATCTCGTCCATACACGTGGCATAGAACTAATCAATACACCCACTTGATCCCCTTGGCTCCATTTCTCAAGCCTCACAGCCCTCACTCGCTAATCGCTATTTTTACTTTTCTTTATCTCCATCTGTCGACATGTCGTATATTCAATCCCCTGCCTAATTGTACAATTAAGAAGAAAAAAAAGCATTAATAAAGAATCAATTGAAAATTTTGCCAGTTAATAACGGTAAATGTAAATAAAAATAGAACCCAAAAAAGAAAAGAAAAGAAAAAAGAGAGGATTGCGTTGGATGCTATGTTTACCAAACGCAATCTTGTAGTCCAAAGACTTGAACAACCACAGCACAGCACAGCACAGCACAAGTAGACAAAACTGACCGTGTTATCGTCCTCCTCGGAGCGTAGCAGCCACACCCAGCAGTTTCGTTTTCGACGAGGTCGAGGATGGCTTCTGTTGTCTTCCGTTGATCTGTAAAAAAAAAACACAAAACGGATCTTTTTTTATTTCTTCTTTTCTATTTCCCAATTCCCTAAACCAGAACATTAATTATTAATTTAATTAATCTTACTTAATTTATCTAATTTAATGCGGGTCTTCATATCTTCCTCTTTCTCTCTCTGGTCTCCTTGAGGGTTTTTCACTTTTCTCGGACCATAATCGGAGGACCTATCTTTGTTATGGCCGCCTGAGACTCATATTCTCCGCAACTCCGATCTCTCTGTAATTTATCAGTTTTGAAGAGGTGGGTTTGCTTTTACTTCATCAAATTTTGTCTTTTTACAGCTTATCTTATACTTGTACCGATTTTTTTTTAATTGTACGATGATCTTGCTTGGGAATTGAAGAGTTGTGAAATGAATTCTTGTGCGGTAGAAGATTAAAGTAGTCTTCTTTCTTTTTGGGTTGGTGGTGGGGCGGTTTGTTCTTTTTTGTAACTGATGAACTTTAGTCACACAGAAGTAACTGGTGTTTTTTGAGTTATTTTTGTTGTTGTTGTTTCTATTGGCACTGTTTATCTGAGCTATAGGATTGCTTCAACTGAGTTATGATGTTGGAATCTGACTAAGTTTGGGACTTGTTAAAATTGTTTGATAATTTCCCAAAGGAGGTCAGTGAATTTGATTTTAACATATTATTGGTACGAGGGTTTAAGCAATTTGTCTATATATATATATATATCGTGTTTTGATTTTAGGAGGAAACCACAGTTCTTTGTGTAGTTATGTAGAGGTTTGTGCTGCACCCACTACCAATTATGATTGGTTGGTGAGATGAGGTTTTTTCTCATCTCACTCCTCGTACATGTTTTAGTTTAATCTGAGCAGCCTCAGCGCTATAGCTTCGTTGCTCTGAAGATACTAATTGGTGAATCCAGTTTGGGTGAGGGTTGTATGAAAGTTTGAATTTTTTGATACTTTAATGTCATCTCCTGAATTAATGAGGAACCAAAAGTTCTTAAAGTTACAGGTTTTTAAAGTTTATGCTGTATCCACCACCAATTAAGATTGGTTGGTGAGATTGGTTTGTCTATACTCACTCTTCGTATCTGTTTCTAGTTTGGATCTTAGTAGTCTTAGCACTTTGGCTTTTCATGTGGTGCTGTAGAAGCTAATGTCTCAATGAGGATAGTAATTTACTGATAATTGTGTTTTTATGTGTACTTAATTGTTTTATTAACAGGAGAAGTATGGCGAACAATGAAGAATCCGGCAGCCCTGGATGGAGCACCTCATTTTTCATGCAGACAACAGAAGATGTTGCCAAAGCTGTAGCTGCTGCTGCCACTGCTGTTCGTTCTCCGAGGCCTTCTGTGGTGTTCTCATCAAAAGAGGATAATGCTAACGGCCAACTTCAGAAACTACAGCGCCAAGTTACTAAAATGTTGAAAGGCTTCTCCAGTCCTACTGAAGTGAAGAGTGTAACTTACAATCCAGAAATTCTAACCAGCCAAAAGCGTCAGTGGGCGAAATTTCAATTGCAGTACTTGGTATGCTAGTTTGCTACTTTGTTCAAGTGAACCCTTTTATTTGTCTCTGAAAATCTGCTGAAAGTACCTGTGGAAGCATGTTCACTTTAGCAAGTGTCTGCAGATGCATTTTTCATTCTTGATATAATTTATATTCCATTTCAGTTGTTTATAATTTTATCATAGGACCTACTTATTCTTTTCAAATTTAGTCAGTCTTTTACTGCCTCTTGCTTCTTTTTTAAATGATTATGGAAAATCAAATTGTAACACTTTGCAGTCTGTTATGCCTTAACAAATTAACTTGTGACAATGAAAATTTTATTCATTGTGTTTTCATGAAATCTATGTTATTTGGGATGTTGTGCAGGATCATAGGTCTTTAATAGAGCCAACCAGGCTTTTTGAGAGCATGGTAGTTGTTGGACTTCATCCTAACAGTGATACTCAGGCACTTTATAGTCAATATATAGCCAGAAAGCCTGAAGGTTCTGGGAAACTACGAAGTGCACTTAGTGGTCAGCATCAGTCTCGCGTAGGGCCCAATATTGAACCTCAGGTGGAGATTGTTATAAAATGTTAAATATGTTTATTGTTACACATTTTAGAGTGCTGATCAATCATATATGATACTTCCTTTTACTTTCAGGTCTTATTTGTTTATCCTCCAGAGAAACAAGTGCCGCTTAAATATAAGGATCTTCTTTCATTTTGCTTCCCTGGAGGAGTGGAGGTTGGCACTGAACAGATCTTTGTTACCCTGTTATTACATTCTGAATATTAAATTGCTTTCTGCCCAGTTTTTTCGTTACGTCCTGGGGTCTGGGGATTGTCTATTCATATGATCTCACTTATATGTATAGTTGAAAATTTATTCATCTAATCCTACAACCAACCAACCAAATAAATAATAATGATAAAGCACTCGTTCATCTCTGAAATATAATCAAGTTTGAATCTTGAATGGAGTTATGTAATTTTTTTGTTATTCCTTAATGTTCGTCACTTATAAGCAAAGAAACTAAATCATACCGCAAACTATACAGTCATGTTCAGCTTTTGTTAGTTTCTTGGAAGAATGAACATCCAGATTTGGCCAGACACATGTTAAGAAAATTTTATGATTATGACATAAGACTGAAAATTTGGACTGTTCCATCGACCTCGTCGTTCAGTCATCATGACCTAATCCAATAAACATATGTAATATCATCCTGTTAAATTCAGATTCTGTATCAATAACACTAATTCTTGTATATTATGTTTGATAATAATTAGTGATGGGTCTTTTTGACTTTGTCAATGCTGAAAAATTGTTTCTCCTTGAATCTTGTCCACATAATTGGATCTAAGACTCCGAATCCTTCAAACTTGAGTCTTCAAATGGATGGACACATGTTTAATGAGTTTTCAATGGAATGCATCTCAAGCATGAATAAGAATCTATACCAAGTGAAATCAAATCACTACTAAGAGAATGTAGTGAACAAGAATGAAAAGTCAAATACTTTTTCCGTTTAAGGAAGAAGTATTTATACACACAATATGTGATAAGGTGGTGATGGATTATGATTGTTGAAGGTGATGTTTGCATGATGACCTCTAGCGTCCTTGTGAGGAGCTCTTCGGAGTAATCTATGTTGAGGATCCTTGGGTTACCTCAAGGGCATACCAAGTTCAAAACCCCTTTGCTTGAGAGTTGAGACTCACACCTACCATCATAGCATAGTGTGATGTAGCCCGGTCCCCATATGATTATATATCTCGGGGTGTGATCTCTCCGAGAGATGTGAGTAGAGTCCTCCATTGCATCTATGATCTCTCCTTAGGAGTAACCCGAGGATCTCCTTCAGGTTCCCTTGAAGTTTAAAAGTATCTCGGGGAGCTCATGGGAACTCTCGAATCAATGGCACAACTAGATAAGGTGAGGGGCGAGGAGACTTTCATTTGATAGGCTTGGAGAAGTCAAATGTGTGTCTTAGCTTGGGATCATCTCTTGGGAATTCAAGGAGACACACATGTTTGTGCATTAGGCACACAAGAGTATGGCCTCCTCAACTCACAAATGAACTCGGGTTCCAAGTGAGCTTACATGGGCTTATGTCCTTTTCCGCCCACAAGTGACTCTCATAGGCCGAGAGGACCACACAGGTGTGTCCCTTCACTTGGTGAATGATTTTCTTCGGATCTTTGTTGCTTTGTCCATTTGGCTTGAGTTCCTCTTGGTGTCCAAGTGGGGCGTTCTTGGATCCTTTGTATATTCACACTTGGTGAGATCAGAGGATGACATGCTTCCCGAGTATAATTGTTCATCTATGAGTGGTCATATAATGGCCGTATCTTTTATACCTACAATGAGATCTCTACTCTAGGGAAACTATTACTTCTGCTTCAAAAGGAATTCAGTATTTGACACCTACTGGTTTCGGAAGTGCATCATGTGTTTCTTTATATGTTTATGTATGAAATTATATTTTCCAATGGGCATTGCTAAAATTTTTAATTTCTTTTCAGGTCCGTGCTGTTGAGAGAACTCCTTCAATGAGTGAGTTAAATGAAATACTTCTTGGACAGGTATTTTTCTTCTGGCTTTTGATGTGTGAAAATTTGAAAGATGGGCTCTAAAAACTACATAATTAGGTCATGTCACTTTGCGTTTTAATTTGATTTTAGAGATCATAGTTATCAGAATCACCCAAACTGTACTGTTGAACAGCGATGCGATATGATTCATGCACTTGATGATTCGAACCGGATGGGTGAATTGGAAGTTACTGAACTGAAGCATGAATTGTCCTTATAGGGTTCGAATTGGTTGAACCGTAGGGTTCGAATTGCTATTCATACGATACAAATGATTCAGATGGGTGATTTTTTATCTAATGGATATGGGCTTTGGGATGGAGTATGTGAAATCACGAGACTATTTAGCCCATTATTTCTCTTTTTTCATCCGTATTTGGACTTCTAGGAGGAATAGGAAAAGGTTTATTCTTGGAGCTTATAATTATTGTTGTAATTTATGTTCTTGAAAAAGTTGTGTTGTTTTTTTACCTCTAGTACTATAGTGTATAATATTTTAATTTAGTTGTAACTTAAATTTTTTAAAAGTTGCAATAGTCTCTCATCTCTCCATTACATGTGTCAGGCTTCATTCTAGTTATTTATTTTCTCTTTCTTCAAGTTAATGACATAGGCATCTACAGTTTATTATTGTTTTATTATGCATAAAGCAAAATAAGCAAATATCCAGTATATTTTCTTAATTTGTTAATTTTTTCTTTTATTATTTTATGTATATACAATATAATAGACTAAGTTTTATGTGGTAAATTCAATACATACTTCCCTTTCTACAAATATATTAGTCATTTTGAAAGAAAAAAGATTATGAGTCTCATGGTTTGCAGTTTGATACAGTTCACGATTCAAAAAATAACTCTAACGATTCACTATATAGACCTCGATTCAACAATCATGTTTGAGATGTTGAAGCATTTGATCATGTTTTATATATAATTTTCAATTTCGAAATACTTATTTGGATTTATAGAATCCAAAACTTCATATTCTTCCTGCAACTAATAGTAGTTATATTGATGCCTTTGTGCAGGAACACCTTAAACAAAGTGACCAGTCCTTTGTGTTTCGGTTACAGGTAATTTTTGTATTACCATATTAATTTTGTTTCTGCTTTCATACCTCCTTTCCCTTGTTATTTCAATGTATAGAGGAGAAGCAGTACACAATGGATGTTCTGAATGGACCTTATATGTTAAGATGTATATTGAAATCTGATATATTACATCATTAGTTTGTTATGTCTAATTTTTGTTGGACTATGGAATTAAAACTCAATAATTTTGACAATTGCTCTTAAAGGTGCCAAGTATATACTTATTTGTGCTGCAAAACTTCGTAATAAGTTGTCTTCAGAAACTAACATGGGAGAAACAGGGTCACTACTTGATGTACTTATGCTTTGTCCATTTGTTGATTTTAAGGCATTGTTTCATTCTATTAGTTGTTTTTTGATTCCTTTTATATAAAAAAAATTGTTGCTCACACTTGTATTTGTTATTGTTAAGCCATTAATTTCATATCACTTACAAATTGCAATTTCTTATTGAGTTATGATCAACCTCTCTAGGTATAATGTCTTTATCTCTTGTTAGCTTTTGTTTCTTGGATGTCCATTCTTATGCATTGTCTGTTTACTAGGTTGGAGATGACTCAACTTTGTATGGGTGCTGTGTTTTAGTCGAAGAAATAGTGCAAAAACCCTCAGGATTGATTTCCATGATTTCAGATAGATCACCTTCTTGCCCTCCCTTGAGCCGGCATATATTAACCACACGCAGATGTTATTGCATCCTTTCAAGGCTTCCATTCTTTGAATTGCATTTTGGTGTCCTGAATAGGTGTGTTTCTATATAGTACATGGCTTATTTTTTTAATGTTTTGATTTTAAGATTGATCTATTGCCTTAGTATATAGTAACATGCAGATGATACGTGGAAATATAATTAGGGGTGAGCATCCGGGTACCCATACCCAAACCACTAATTACTCTAAATTTAATTCGGGCATCGGCTAGTTGAAAATCCTTACCAAACCAAAACATTATTATTCCGGGTATTATCCGTAAGCTAATCAAACTAAATTAGGATACCAGGTAATTACCCAATTACCAAACTGTCTTCTACTTTTTTTTACTATTTACATTTTTCAAATTAGACTAAAATGAGATAAGAACCAGTAATTAAAAAATATATTGAGTATGACAATGTCTTAACATCATCATCAAAAATCAAATCAAATTGGTACCATTGTTCAATGTCCATAACACTAAAATAAGTTAAATAACATCAATTCACAACCTAAATAAGTGATACAATGAAGTTCTATAAAATTGGTAGGACATATTTTCCTTCATTCCTCGTATACAGTAAAGTAATAAGCAATCATTGCCTAAGATCTAAAAGTTGTCGAGTCTATTATGTAATCAAAATCTCATAGCATTAATTAATTTTGGATATGCATTCTACTCTAATTTGTCTTTGTTCTCTCTTTTATGCATTTCTCTCTTGTATACATTCTTTTATATTTAATTATTAATATAATATGTTGTTTTTTTCTTGATCGTATCCAATGTATACCAGATATACCCCGTACCTGTACTCCTACCTGAACTCATGTAAAATCATTAACCAAACTACTACCCATTATCCATTACCCACTATCCAAATTTAAAATTTCAGATATTTTGGGTTTGGATAATTGGGCATTGGATAATTTGCTCACCCTTAAATATAATTGTTTTATATTCTTGTTGGATTACTCATGTTATGTTATATTGAAATCATTCGCGTATGATACATTATGGTATCTTTATATTGTGATGCCAGCAGTACTCTCCTTGTTCCCATGTATTATTGATTGGTATAAAACAATCACATGTTTTTGGTACTGGGTCTTTCCTTTGTCTTACTAGGGTTCTTCATATTCTTCATATTGAATTGCAGTTTTGGTGGAGGATCCAATATTATATATTACTATTTTTTTAATATTTCCTATTCAATTCCTACTATATGATATCTTTTTATGTGCTCATCTTACATAAGGATTTTGCTGCAGTATCTTTACTGAAGAAAGGTTGGAACGGTTAACAAAAGACATTGATCTCTTAGACTTGGAAATACTGGAGTATGGCAAGGATGAAAATAGAGAAGAAAACTTGGATGATTTATCTCCAAAACATATAGCTGTGGAGGACACGGCTGATGGAACTGCTGAAATGTCCCAATTAAGTTTAAGAGAACCGACACCTGAAAGAATTACGGCTGATGGATGTCACTTGGAGCATCAAATGTTAGAGGGGGACTTATTGAAGAAAGATGCCAAAGATAATTTGGCTGATCCACTCAACCCTGAATCTGAGATGCTTACAGCTGGAAGAGAACCTGATGCTGGAAACAGTGAAGGTTGTGACATATGTGTTGATGATATTGTGACAAACAAGCAAACTGTTGAAAGGCGTTTACCAAATGCTGTTCTTCCACTTCTGCGCTATTATCAGTATGAAAGCTCCGAATCTTCCTCCAGGTATTTGATTACAGTTTTATGATGTTTAAATTTAACCTGTTTACCATGGAGGCCTACTTGGAGGAACTAGTTAGATAGCTGCTTAAGCATCTTTTAAGCTTGCATCCAACTTTCTGTGGAGTCTTTCCCAACGATACATGAAACTCATGATCAGGAAAAACATTGCATCTAGAGTAGGAGGGTCAAGAAAAAAGTGTTACATTTGCTATAACATACTTGCGTTTGATGGTTTTGACTTTTATTGCTGGTTCCACCTAGCAGTATAGGTGCCTTAATTTGCTACTTGTGTATTTTATTTTTCTTTTGTATTACAATGGACTTATATGTATTTGTCTTTATTCATCTATTGGTACAGATAAAATAGTTCATTTATGAATACTTTTATGCAGTTTTCAGGGTTCTCCTAGTGAAGAAAGAAATTTTAGGAGTGATGTTGATGACACGGAGACAGAAGAGGCATCTTTTTCTGGCCAAGACGAATCAAGTGATTGTACTGATATTCTTGAATGGGCTAAGGTTTCAAGTGTTTCTCGTTTATTTTCTCGTACCTACATATGTGTTTAAGTTGTCTTCTTTGCAATCTTTGGCTGAACATTCTCTGTTGCCAGTCAATAATTCTTTTACCTCTTTGTCAGGAAAATAAACATGGATCATTACAGATAATATGTGAATATTACCAGCTACGAATTCCTGCTAGAGGTTCAACACTCAGGTTTCACCCTCTGGAGCACCTTCATCCCTTGGAATATCATAGACCACTTGAAACAGTTTTGCATACTGCTGGGTCAACTATTGATTTGAGAACATGCAGTACAAGTTTGGAATTAGCCGAGGTAGATTGGCTTATCATTTTTGTAGCATCAGATAACAGATTTTGTTTTTATTTTCATGTATGTTTTGTAGAGAATTTTTTGTTGTTTATGTATAGAATGCTTGGTTATATGCATCTCATTGCTGTTGACTTTTACCAGGCACATAATGCGCTCTTAACCAAGGAGGAAGCAACTTCATTATCATTATGGGCTGTTGCATGCTTATGTGGCTCCTTGCGACTTGAGAATGTAAGATTATGCTTAAGCTCGTTAGTGGCATATTGGGGAGTTTATAAGAGAATAGTATTGTGCATTAAGTATTTCCATTTTTTTATTGTCATTTATATGGCGCTCCGCATGTCTGGGTGTCATTTAAAGTCATCGACAAATTCTCCTGTTTATTAAGTTGCAATATACTATTGTTGAACTGGGTGTTTTTGGATTTTTCATCTATCATGTTGTGATGGATTCAGCTGAAATGTCATTAATCATTGTCTATAGATGTAGTACCATAATTACCATTTTGTATTGATTAGTTGGAATGTGTATTTTTCTCTTAGCCCTTGCGAGTCGTGTAGATAGTGATACAACTATTTAGTTTTGTGATGTTTGTCTTAAGAAATTCATGAAAGCTAATATTATACTATTGGTTCTCATTGCCTTTTGCAGGTATTAACAATATTTGCTGGAGCACTGCTGGAAAAGCAGATTGTCGTTATTTGTTCTAATTTGGTATGTAGGATGATTCCTAGTTTCAGATTAAGGGTTTACCTGCCATTCATACTTTCCCCTTGTACGTATTTACTTTTTCATATAAGTTATCAGAGGAACATGTTGGATCCATGCCAAGAATGTAAGATCACCCCTTCCTAACAGTACCATAAGTACCATTTCACAGATGGAGTGCTTTCTCTTGGGTAGTTATCATGAACACGCTTGAGCGCATACTCATTATATAATTGTTTGTTTGAATTTAGTCTTAACTAATTTTAGATGAGAGAAGTTAAAAGCACTTCACTCGCTAAAGGCCTTCAGAAAACCAAGCTGTTGATAGAGAAAACTTTGGAATTTCTGAAATTGCTTCATTTGCAGGGAGTCTTAGCCGCTTCAGTTTTGGCAGTAATCCCTCTTATACGGCCCTACCAATGGCAGAGCTTGTTAATGCCGGTATGATATTCTTCTTGTTATGCCTGTCTGCAAACTGTTCCCTTTTACCATAGCTGTAATATATATGTGCTTTCCAATGTTCTTTCAGCTATTAACGATATCTAATAATCTTCCAGGTTTTACCAAACGACATGTTGGACTTTTTGGATGCACCTGTTCCTTATGTAGTGAGTTTTGAACAATACTTTTAATCATCCTTCATGAACTTAACATGATAAAATAGTTAATCTGGTGCTGGGGTGTATATGTTAACTATTGGGAGTATGTAGAAGGAGAGGAATAACAGGGCGAGGAGGTGGAGACTTTGACTTTTGCTTCAAGTTGTGAAGGGATAGAGTGGGTAGAGTCAGATCTTAGGTTCCTTGTGCACCTGGGAATTACCCCGTTGCTCAGTATTCTATAAAATATGAGCTTTATCGAAATGATATTGTGACTATATAGCTGGTAATTGTTTGCTTCTCTGGAAACAATTATTTGATACTCAATTGCATTGTATGAGGATAATGGGAATGCTAATGCAAATATATGTCGGAGGAAAGAATGACAATGAGATATATTAATTGTGACATATGTCAATAAATATTGATGTAACAATTTTTTTTTTCGTTTACATGAGGCTGACAGGAAATTGTTTGTGTATAATTATGCGTACACAAAAGTATTTACACATAAATGCACATAATTTCAGAGTAACAGTTCAAACACCTACATCAGCATTGTATTTGTTTATTTTTCTCCTTCCCCTTCACTGCTGATTGCTAACTTCTTGCAAATCTTATATGTAGGTTGGTGTGAAGAACAAAACAGCTGAAGTACAGTCAAAATTGGCAAACATTGTTATGGTTGATGCTAACAAGAATCAGGTTTGTGTCTCCTATCACCACCAGCACTTGGTTGGACACTTTTTATTGCGATGAATATTTTAGTGAAGCACTACTTTTTTCATCGTAAACCAAGACTGGAATGCATGGGAGAAGGTGACAGATATGGCAGTGAATTTTTCTATTTTGTTAACATCCGCGCTTTTGCTCATGTAAACTCTATATTTCTGACTGATAATACTTGATTAGCATTTTAGTGGGCCTCGGGGTGACAGTATCATGATAATTTGAGTTGGTGGGACTGTTTGTGGAAACTCAAATGATTTTAAAATCTAATGAGTATATATTCAGATGAAAAGAGCCTCTATATATAGGCTAGAATTCATGGAATCTGAGAATATTTGATTCAAATCTCACATGGTATCAGAGCCTCTAGATTATGTTTTAAAAGTTCTTGAGGCTTTCCCATTCAGGCGGTAACCTTAGATTGCTTGTCCGACCAACAATTTTCTCTTCTTCAGGATTTTCAACAATATTTTCTTTTTATAACCTTTCATTTATGTTTTCATCCACCTACACATGCAATAGATTATGCTTGCATTTTCTCATAAACAAAACCTAGCCACCTAGCCTACTCTCTTTCTTTTCTATTTCTTGATAAACTTTCATACTTCCAACAAATTTGATATTTCAAAACAAATTTTGGTTTTCTTTTTCATCTTCTAGCAACACTTGGGTACCTTTCCGACAAATGTCCAATGACGTTATGTTCACTGACATTCTAGAGACACCATCATGATTGTCTTCTTTTTGTCGACTCTATCCGAGTGTGCCATCCGTTGATTTTTTCCATATGTCTTGCCACGAATGACCGGTGGTATCCTCGCCCCTCTCTTTTCAAGTGAGTGCTATCTCTCCCGCCAACATCATTGTGCTTAGACAACATCATACCACCAAGTTTTGGAATCTTCTATCAATTTGACAAACTCTAACAGCCGTTAAACACTACTAGAAGTCTGAAAAAATGGAGAAACACTAAACTCACATTTATTTGACTTGCTCCAACTTAAGTGGGAGTGTGAGAATATTTGATTCTTTATATATTAGAGATTGATTAAATTACACATGATTTTTAGGGATTGGTTGATTTTCTCTCTTTGCATAGATTAGCCCTTGTACAAATAAGCTGCTGGTTTATTGAATAGAATACACACAATTCTCTCAAATCTCACAAATTCAGCTGAATCTAAAGAGAAAAAAAGGAGGGAATCAAGCTATGCAATCAATTACGTCAATTACAATAATGTGGTGGGTGTGAACCTGTTTGGCATGGCTGAAAGATCAATGGTCATTTGATTTCTGAATGTTGATTTCAACAATTGCTATAGAGTAATAATTTGATAGCAATTTTCATATTTTTGGAGGGGCAAATTATCAGTTGTTATTATTTTTTGTTTGATGTTGTAGAATTTAAAAAGAAATTGAAAAATTCACTGAAGTTGCATATATTTGTAGCATTTTGCATCCATCTTATATTTTTCTTTCCTGTTCTTTCTTTCATTCTCTGAGTACTTTGTAAAGTCTTTACTACTTAGTTCTATGCACAGGTAGTGTTAATTTTGAGCGCATTTTTTATGTATTTAGTTGGCTAGCTGCACCTTGAAGCCAAGTTATCGTATCATTTTCTTATTTTGGGTTGTGATAGGTGAAATCTTCAGCTATACCACAGTTGCCACAACACAGGGATTTGTTTTCATCCTTAAGTCCCTATCATTCAAAGCTTGTAGGAGAAAGTTATTTAGCAAAGAAAAGGCCTGTGCATGAATGCACAGATGCTCAGGTATGCTCTGCTATGTGATATTGATACACTATTAATTTCCCAACTTTTCATTTTCTTACATTTTGTGGAACTATACTAATTACATGTCTTAAAACTATCAATTCTTCAACTTTTCTTTGACTTTTTTTCTTTTTTTTCTTTCTTTTCTGGATGTTCATTTTGCATGTAATTCATTAGTGTTGTTAATTAATTCTTGGTATACAGGTAGTTTATTGGTTTTCTTGTGATCACTTTGTATGTTTGGAAATAAAAGGCACTGTTCAGATAATATATATTAAATCTGTATCATACGCGATCTAGATCTCCCAATCTGTAATTTATTTTTAAGTTTTTTAGAACCTTTGTCGTTGTGATGTGAAAGTTATATTCCTGGTTGATTATTAACTTAATGTGTAATTGTTCATAGGTTGAAGCTGCCAAGGGGTTCCTTGCAGTTTTAAGATCTTACTTGGATAATCTTTGCTCCAACCTGCGCTCGCACACAATTACGAATGTACAGTCGAATGATGATAAGGTATGCATGTGCAATATTAGCTACATTGTTTAGTAAAGTGAATTTATCTGTCTACTTTCAATTGATATCTGCTATGTATGCAAGCACCTTGATGTGTAACAATTTATTTGTATTAATGGCAGAAAATGATTTTTTTTATTTTAAAATTCTAATTCTCAATTTCTTCCACTTCTAGGTATCACTGCTCCTGAAGGAAAGTTTCATCGACTCATTCCCTAGTCGTGATCGGCCTTTTATGAAGGTATGTTTCAGACCATCAATAAAGCCCAATAGGCTACTTAGTGTGACTGGTTTTTTTTTCATGATATCTCATTGTTTGGGATGGCTTAACTATCACATTCTAATACTTTTGTTGAATTCTTAATTCTTGACAATTCATTGAAGCTGAAAGCATACTTATCTTTTATTTACTTCATTTTGCCAAGCAGCATTTTGTGGATACACAACTCTTCTCTGTACACACAGATCTTGTCCTCTCTTTTTACCAGAAAGACTAGTGCCGCCATGCAAGATTGGCCTCAAATTGTATTTTCATGTTGTAACTTGAATTCAAGTTCGGTAATGTATATTATTTCAAAATTTGAGTTATCTAAGTCTTCAAGGATTTAGCTCCCCCTCCTCTCTTTCTCACGTAAAAATATAGATTAGATTAAGTGCGCACTTGATGAAATCGTGATAAGATATTCTGGCATTTGGCAATGTACAGACGAGAAAATTAATAGTGGAATAAGGCGGTTACTGCTGTATGTGATAGAGAATTTTGAACTCTACTAACTCTTATTTTATTTCCTTGTGTATCAAGATGTAGATGTACTATCTTTTTCTCATGAAGCCAACTATTTTACGATTCCGTTGATGGATTATTGCATGATTTGTGTCTTAATGAGGCAGCGACCGGGATGATGTTTGGCAAGTAAAGTTTATGTTTGCCCAACATATATGGTATAGAAATAGAAACACTTTGATGCAAGTTGTGGCTGGGGACATGTTGTGACCAATATTACTATCTTGTACAATAAATTAGCTCATCAATTTTGTCTAGGTGCTTCTGTATGTATTGAAATAGAGTACTAGTGGTCCAACACTCTTCCAAGTTGTTGGTTTCTGTCCTTTGCTTCCTTGGCAGAATGGCTGGGTCAGGGGGTTTTTTTTTTTCTTGGGGCCTCCTATTTTC
>JAYMSZ010001190.1:0-15231 GCA_036897665.1 Pelargonium citronellum | reverse complement strand
TTTTCAACTCAACACAGTGTACGGAGCAAGATACCGCCATTTTCAATCAAAATCTCCCGCCAAAAATCGCCACCAATAAATATAAATGCATCTCACCACTTCCCTATGTCCACTTTCCGCCAAAACAAGAACCGAGCAGAAATGGCCTCTGCAAATCCGCCATCAAACCCTAACACCAAACCCTCTAAAATCGAGTACCCGGTCGGAGGAATTCCAGTTCAGTTCCCTTACCAGCCGTACGGATCGCAGCTCGCCTTCATGGGAAGGGTCATATCGACGCTCGATCGGGCCCAGAGAGACGGACATTGCCACGCACTGCTCGAGTCCCCGACCGGCACCGGAAAATCATTGTCGCTGCTCTGCTCTTCTCTCGCCTGGCAGCAGAACTACAAGGCCAAGAATCAGTACGCGAATCTGACTCTCTCCAAGCCCGCCCCGGAAGCGTTCACTGACCCCTTAGCTCATGGCGGCGGCTTTGTTCCAGAAATGGAACCTTCAGGTGCAATTACAATGTCTTTTGATCACCGTGTTAAGAGTTTTAATGTATGGGATCGAACCCGGTTTCCGATTTCGGGAAGTGTAAGAAAATCAAATACTGGGTAGGTTATTAGTGTTAGAGTATGAAACCCAATATTAGGCATTCAACTATTAACTTAAGTTTTTAGTCGAGTTGTACGGAGTTCGAATAAAAAAAACCCATATTAAATTCCAGTGCAAGGCAAGAAGTGGACCTGTGCATGTGCCATGTGCAAAGCAAAATGGGCTTTCACGTGATGGTGGATGTTAGAGTATGAAACTAATAAATAATAAATTGGGTTTTTAACTATCAGCTTAAACTTTTAGTTGAGTTGGTCCTTTACAATTAGGACATGAATATTTTTATCATACAAAGCTCTTGGATACTATTGTTTTTTTTTTTGTGTACTTGGAGATGCTAGAGTTTGCAGGTATTTACCCCCCCATAAAAGCAGGGAATTTTATGTGAATGTGTTTCAAGTTTTATAGGTCATTGCGGTGTTTATTTCAATGCTATTGCATCCTATCACTGATATCACATTTCCTTAGGTAATTTGCCATCAGAAACCCTGGGGCCGGCTCAATCTACAGCAAACAGCACGAGCCCAAAGAAAAAAACAATACCTACCATATTTTATGCAACGTAAGTTTTGTTATGCTGGACTGACATTGATAGAATAGTTTTTGTTATTTTCTTTCTCTTATGACTGTGTCACAGTTACTGAATGTTAAGGGCTAGAAATATAGTTCCTGAAAACAAGATTTAGTCGGGAAGTTCAGAATTAGTATAACAATTGCACTCATATATTTCTAGGGTAAAACCCATTGTCCATCTTTGATCACGTTTATGGGAATGAGCTTCATGAAGGAAGTGACAGCTGATGACTTGTATGCCACTGGGTGCATATTTTAAGCAGCTGTCAAGCCACTTTTTATAATTCAGACTGCTGTAATTATACCTATAATTAAGGGCTAAGTTCAATATTAGATAATATTGCTTGTAGGCTTTTAAGTTTGTTGAATTGTGTCACAAATCTCAGTTGAGTTTCCAAGATCATAGTATAAATGCAGTTGTGAACTAACACTTATTGTCAGCTTTTATAATCTATGATCGAATAACCATTAAAGAGCACAGATAAATAATGTGCAAGCAAAATTTTGGAGGATTGTCATCTCTAGATGTTCTTACCAGGAAAGTTCGTTTGATTGTTGGATTGAACAGTTATTATTACTACAAAGCTTGGCAAATAGTTTATGCAAATAACAAATATTTGAAACAATATCACTGCTCTATAACTTTTTTTGCTGTTTTCTGTTTATGTAGGAGGACTCATTCCCAGATCTCTCAAGTGATCCGTGAGTACCGGAAAACTGCTTACCGGGTTCCAATGGCAATTTTGGTTGGTTAAGCCCATTTATTTAAGTTTCCTAGCTGACTTTGGCCTATAATTATCCGGTTGTATCCTATGCATTGAAAAAGCCTAACATCTTCTTTTATGTTCCTTCAATTGTAGTATGCCTGTTTATTTTTAGTTTTATCTCAGGTAATGTTAAGATATTGAAATCTGTTGTACTTGATATTTTTGTACTGCTCTCTAAGTGGAGAGTTGTATATCAGACTGATTAAACATTAGTGCCCCTCAACTTTTCTTGGCTGTGCCCCAATCATCATAATTTATTACAATATACTTGCTCTATTGGATTTTAATGTATGTTTGAGATCTATTTTTCTTCTTCTTTTTAGCATAGATGGAATTGCTTAGGTGGATTAGTGACAACAGTAGGATGGATAAGATTAAGAATGAAGCTACCCGAGCAAAGTTTGTGATAATTTCAATTTAAGATAAGAGGAGGGAAAACCATGCTAGGTTTTTTGAATATGTGCAACATAGAGGTGAGTTACCATGTCAAAGATTTGTGAGAGCATTCATTTTGGAGAAACGAAAAGCGTTAGGGGTAGGGGCAGGTCCATGTTAACATAAAACGTAGTAGTAAGGAACAGCATGATAACACATGTTTCAACAAAGAATATAGCTTTAGATAGGATGGAGTGAAGGAGAAGAATACACGTGTAAGATCCAAAGGAGTTTTGCTTAATGATGCATCCTGCTGGCCCCAACACTATATGAGAAATGACTTCAATGTGGTTGTATTGTTATGGAAGGTCTTTAACTTGCAAGTAACATGTAGAATTATGGAAGAGATTTATCTTTCATTCTTCCTGCTATCCATAGGCGTGTTAATTAGTGTTGGATGCTTGGTCCGTGAATTATTTTGCATACTTCTGGCACAAAATCACTATTTGAAAATAGAAGCTTTTTCTCTATTATAGTACTCTTATATGTAAATTTAGTCTCTTTATGTTATTAGAATTGCAACAGCAAATCCTTTTCCCAAACTAAATTGGGGTCGCTACTCACTACATCAACAGTACTTTTGTTTGAAGTTGTTTTGATTAGCAATTGTTGATTACTTCTTTTCATGTATTTGAATCTTCAGGCATCTCGGAAACATTATTGTACAAATGCGCGTGTACGAGGAAAAGAAAACATAGATGAAGAATGGTGCATTTTTTAACGTCAAGGATAATTTTATTTATTTATTTATATTTTTTCAAATTCCTTCTATTAGTTTCTTCCTAAAATCTGTAATTGAAAATTTTCAGTAAGTTGCTTTTGAAGGATCGAGATGCAGGATGCTTGCATTTTAAGTGAGTTGTGCAACTTATGTCTTTATATTTTAAGCTTCCATCCTTTTATTATTATTTTTTATTTTGTAATGCAACATTGTAACTAGAGTCTAGAGGTGTACTCTTCTGAATCTTAGTTATCTTTGGATTTTGGTTAACTATCAATCTAACAAGTGATTGTAATGGCGACTCAAAATTTTCTCTCTGAAAACAGAAATGCAAATAAAGTAAAAGGTCATCCATCACTTCAAAAAGGAGGTTGCCATGAGGCCCATGACATTGAGGATCTTGTTAAAGTTGGACAAGCTGTAAAAGGTTGATTTTATATTCTTTCATTTTGTCCCTGAATGATGTTCATGCTATCACCTACTGTCACTGAATTTGCTTGCATTGTCCAGGTTGTTCATATTATGCAGCACGTTCAATGGCAGACCATGCACAACTGGTGTTCTGCCCTTATAGCTACATCATTAATCCAATTATTAGGGGAGCAATGGAAGTGGATATCAAGGGAGCTATTTTGATTCTTGATGAAGCCCAGTAAGTATTGCTACCTCATCATAAGGTTGAATAGCTTTACCACTGTTTTGACCACTAACAAGTTCGAGAAGTGTATTTTTTAAAAGTCATCCTGTGTTTGCTCATTAACTTTAGTTAGAAGTCTAATATTTCCAGTTTGTCATAATACTATTATTTGGCTTCATTGCTGTGATTTTTTTTTTGATATGCGATGGGACAGCAGGCCTACAAAGGCCTGTGTTTCTCACCCCCAAGTGGGGGCATGACCTGAGTTAGTTGATAGTTTTCCCCTTAAACCCATAAATCCCACCCCATACCGTCGGCAAGGAGGCTCGAACCTGAGACCTCAAAGGAAATCCAAAGCGCATCAACCGCTTGGCCCAACATGCCTTGATCATTGCTGTGATTTGTCTTCCTATTTTTTTTGGGAGCTGAAATAAACTATCTTCAGATTATATTACGTGTCATCTTGTTATAGTTCCTTGTCAATTATATGCAGGGTAAATAGAAGAAAACATACGTCTTATAACTGTTCATCTTAGAGTCGACATATAATTTAAAAACATGGTTGATCTAGCAAAGCTTGGAAGTGTGCAATTGACATCTCTTAAGTCTTAAGAACCTAGTAAATAGCAGTAAAGAACAAGGTTAACAAAACCAGATAGGACGGTTGACTTGGGGCTCGGCCTGAGCACCAGTTTGATTCGATTTTAGAAACAGTTGATGGTAAAACATGTGTAGACCGGTCAATTTTATTGAAAAATAAAAAGTAACACTTTCTAACCAGACCAATCTATATGATCCAATTTTCAATACATTGGTAAAAAATGTATAATATTCAAAACATCGACTCTGCAGCAATTTACATGAATGACCTCAGTTCATAATTTTGCTTACATGTTAACTACACTAAAATGAAATCAAACATGTAATTTATGAGTATGATGCCATTATCCAACACCTACATTTTAAAAAAAAATTAATTCTCACAACAAATTTTTAACAAAAAATTTCAAATGTCACTATTTTGACTAAGTGAGATGTGTTAAAAAAACTTCATAAAGAAAATATTGAGAGGTTCCTTTGGTTGTGAGAGGGAATTGACACCCTACTTCTGAGTCCTCGATCCACCACTGAATTTTAACGTCATGGGAAGCTTAAGCACTATGTGTGCTGCTGCAGTTAGGATGTATGGTTCCTTTCTATTTTAATGCATGCAAGTCCAGTTTTGTTCAGGTAATCAACGTTTATTTGCGTTTTTTTAATGGACTGATTAGTTTCACTGGTTTACAGCAACATAGAGGACATTGCTCGTGATGCTGGTAGCGTGGACGTCGAAGAAGATAATTTGCTTAGTATGTTATGATTTATGAATGCAATGCTTTATTTTTGACATTTTTTTCTGGGTAGGATTACTAACATGTTGCTTGTGCATGCCATTACCTCTGAAAGAATTGCAGACAGAATTAGAGCATCTCTGCAATGTTAATGCTTTAGTTTACCAACCTCTATATGAAATGATACAGGTAACTGTCCAAGTCATTCTTCTCCACAACTAATGCATTCAAAGTTGATTGTTGTTTTGTCTGGTCAGTATAATAAGGGCCATAAATTTATAGGACCTTCTAAGTTGGATTCAGCGGAAGAAACCTTCATTAGAAAAGCGTGAATTTCAGCACTACTGCTCATGGTGAGTTATTTCTTGTTCAAGTCCTTTAAATGTTTATGATACCTGAGCCATATGTAGAAGATCCAAGCTACCATCTGTTTTGTATTCCACGAATGTTAAGTAGAACTTGTTTTAAATACATTTGAGTGATAGGATGTCTGGAATTGATTGTTGATCATAATAACGGGTAAATACTTTATCTTGACGAATTCGTTGTATTGAGCTTCACGGCACTCATGGAGCAAGCTTTTGATAAAATTGATAAGTAAATTGTAGATTTGCTTGTAGAGTGTTCTCTCTTTTTTACTGCATGAAAAAATCAAGATAAGTTATTATTTTTGATATATGTTTCAGTTGGACTGGTGATAAGGCTATAAGGGAGCTCCAAGAAGCTAATATTTCGCAGCAATGCTTCCCGGTTCTGTTAGAATGTGTCACAAAGGTACTTATTTTACTATAAGAAGTCTTTTTTTTATTTTTTTGGACTTGAATCTCAACTTTGCACTTTTTAGTCAACTGAATTGATTAATCTGTTGGAAGGCAATAAGAGCTGCTACAGATACAGAGTCAGAAGAAGCTCATATAAGTGGGATGTCAGTAATACTTTTGGAAGGTATAGGGTTGTTTTCATGTTTACATAGTACATACACCGAGCTTTTCTCAGTCAGCGATTTTTCAGTATTTTGACTATCTCAATTTCACTCAGGATTGTTCTCATCACTCACTTATTTCTTCTCAAGAAATGGGAGTCACATATTTGATTATCAGCTTGCTTTACGAAGATATGTTAAAAAAGATGCTGGTAAGTGGTTATGATAGTTATCCTTGAAGACAATGGCACTATAACATTCAAAAGAATTTGGGAGATTTGTATTATCTTAAGTAAACATCAAAACAAGCTTTCGTACATCATGAGAATGATTTGTAAGGAGAGTCTAAGAGACAATTTGTCGTTCATATACTAATGAACAATTAAGCAATATCTCAAACAATGTTAGGGTATGCTACATGAATCATTTAACAAAACTCATTGGGATCTTTTGCTTATATGCTCCTCCATCCCATCCTATCTAATGCTATCTTCTCTGTTAATCCATGCATTATCCTGTACTCCCTTCGTCGCAAAATGAGTGTTGACTTTCTTTAAAATTTGTCTCAAAATGAGTATCCATTTTTCATTTTGGTTAGTTATGCATAAATTACCAACAATATCCATAGAGTAATTTAGTTAGAATCCCTTGGGGTTGTTATAACAAGAGCACATGGGGGTATAAAGGGGAAAGTCCAATTCAAAGTAACTTATCCTTACATTTTACAAAAATATGGAGAAGTGGGCACTTGTTTTGGGACAGAGGGGTATTTGTTCTCACTACTCCTTTCCTTGTTAATACTTAATAGGCCTACTCCTATATCTTTCAGTTTCTTCTATCTAAATTCTCCCACCTTTCCCCAAGGGGCCACTGACCTCCATACATTGCACATGTCCGAACTACCATAAGCAGTTTTCCCACATCTTAATTAAAGTAACACTGAGAATTTTCCATTTTTTGTTATATGAGAAATTATTATCATCATTAATGGTAGTGATGTTCTGCATTCAGGAAGTTCTGTTGGGAATTTGATACATACCTTAAGTTTGTGGTGCTTGAATCCAGCTGTTGTTTTCAGGGACATTGCTGAACTATCTTTGTCGATCATTTTAACATCTGGGTAAGCATTGTACATTGTTAAACCTGGCTGTTTGTTGAGTTCATATTTGTGATCCTTAATACCTATTTCCAGTCTCAAAAAAAAAAAAAAAACCTATTTCCAGTATATGACTTGTAAACAATTGCAATGTCCAGTTCACTGCTTATGTCATATGTCTTGAGGTAGTATCGTCCTATTACAATATTCTCACCAATATTTTTTTCTGTAATTTAGGACTCTGTCACCTATGAATTCCTTTTCTTCTGAGCTTGGAGTCCAGTTTGGAACTTGTCTGGAAGCTCCACATGTAATTGATGCTGATTCACAGGTGAAAATGGCGTTGTATTGATTGTCTAGGTCTTGACTGTTCTAATTGGTTCAACAGCTATTCAAGTTATGATTTATCCATCTTTGTACAGGTTTGGGCTACTATTATGACCACTGGTGCAGGTAATTATCCAATGAATGCAAGTTTTAAAACAGCAGATGGCTATGGTTTTCAGGTGTGTGAATGCATCTCATGTTATATTTGGTTGGTTGAGTTATTTTCTCATTTGTTGAGTAATTTGGTTTATTTTGTTCTGAAGGATGCACTTGGCAAATCTTTAGAGGATATATGCAACATTGTTCCAGGCGGTGCTCTTGTTTTCTTCCCAAGTTATAAGTTGATGGATAAATTAAGTAATCGTTGGCGTGAAACAGGTCAATGGTCTCGACTGAATGCAAGAAAACCCCTTTTTGTGGGTCAGTTTCTGCTGTCACTTTATTGGTCACTTTTAATTGCCATTATTCATACTTAATGTCTTTTTAGCAATCCTCTGAGGTAGATTGAGAAATTAAAGGTTGTTTTGTTTGCAGAACCAAGAGGAAGCCAGGATGATTTTGAACATGTTTTGAAAGATTACTATGATACAATTTATAATAGACCTACTGTTGGGAAAAAGAGAAGAGTTAAGAAATTGAAAGTTAATCAGTTCAATGCGATTGAGTCCCCTGAAGACTCTAAGAGAGAGGGAGCTGCTTTTCTTGCAGTTTGCCGGGGAAAGGTACTCAAGTTGATATTTTACTTATTAACACAGTTATCTCTTACTTATTGCTTCTTAGCCCTACAAATCTGCTTCAATTTTGGAAATGAAAGATATCTAATGCTTGACATTTCATTCTATTTTAAAGACCCTTCTAACTGGCATTATTGGTTTCTCATTGAAAAGAATAAAATTGTGCTGAGCATTTTACTGTACATTAATTGCTGCCAAAATCTGTTTCATGAAAGTTACAAGCACAATTACTATGAAAGAAAGAGTTAAAGTAAAACCTAAATTCTTGATCCTCTAGCTAAATAGTTGATTGTTGATATATAGTGATTAAATGTGCCAGAGTGGACTAAAACTGTTGCTAAATTTAAGGTAGCTTGGAATTGGTATGAATGGATTAGACTTTAGCTAGTGAAAATTGGAGATTGCTTAATTTCTGGTTATGCAGGAGCTTTTCATGCAAAATAGACGGATGCTTATGAGGGTGAAATAGTGAGATGCCAAGACAACCTAATCCATTCATAATCAATTGAGGGACACATGACATAAATTTGTTACAGCTCTTTAACCAATTTATTTTCTTTACATACAAATTTCATTAGACCATGTTCCTAAGGACATTAAAAGACTTCTGGTACCATCTCTTAGAAAATAATTTTATATCATAATTAGGTAATTATTGCTGCTTTCCTTACAAAGGCCAGTAAATGTGTTTTTCAAAAACTTCTGAATGATTGCATTGCCATTGCTGTTTTATTTGACAAGAATGTTTTTGTATATATTAGTTGTACTGACAAATACAAATCACATTCCTGTATATAGATATGAAAACTTTTCTAGTAATAGTGTCATATTCTACTTGCAGGTTTCAGAAGGAATAGACTTCTCTGATGATAATGCTCGAGTAGTTGTATCCTTTGTTCCATCTTCCTAAGCTAATTTACTTCTGTTATTATTACTTTTATTTCTCTACAGGTAGGGATCCTACTAATAAGAAGGAATGGCAGAAATTGTATATCACAAACATAATTATTCATACTATCTTTGATTGAATCGATGGATGATGATAATAATTACTCAAATCATGGCGTCTTTAAAAAATAAATGCTTCCTAATCTTGTTCCAAATGGCTGACTTCAAGGTTAAACATGCTCACTACTATTGTTATCTGGGAGTTTTTTTACTAGTTGTAAGTCCTTAATCATCTTAGATTGTTGTTGGCATTCCATACCCAAATATGTAAGAACTCTCACCTCTTTTTAAAAAAAATTAAAAAAAAATAGTTAGCTATGTCATAATATGCTGATTGGTTAAGATTTCTTGCCAGGTATGATATTCAAGTTGAATTGAAGAAGAAATATAACGATACATATAAATCGTCCAAAAACCTTCTAAGTGGTAACGAATGGTACTGCTACCAAGCCTTCCGAGCTCTAAATCAAGCTGCAGGTATGTCCTCTCATTGGGTTCACTTTCAGTGTTTCAATCTGGGATTTATTTGTAAAGCAATTTGTTGCTATACTTAATAACCATGTTTAGTATCATCTGTGTTGACACATGATAGCTTCTCTATGACACCATCTGATCATTCTTAATTTGGTTGGTATGCTGATTAACACCGTTACTTTTTTGTAGGACGCTGTATACGACACAAGTTTGATTATGGTGCCATCATTTTATTAGGTAATTGTTCTGAACTAGAAATATCAGAGTTGCTTACCTTTTAAACTGCTATTTAATTGATTATAGTTGCAGTTCTGTTTTATTTTTATTTATTTATTTGGAACTTTTCAATCTTCTCACTTAATTTTAGTAGTATTCTTAACAGTGTTTTGTACAATGTCCTTTCTATCTAAAGTGACCTCTAAATGTTTTTTCCTTGTGGCAAGCAGATGAGCGCTATCAATATGAAAGAAATAGAGCATATATTTCAAAGTGGCTAAGGAAATGTTTTAAACAGTATGACAACTTTGGCATGTCGCTTGAGGGACTGAGATCTTTCTTTAAAGATGTCAAGGTCTTACATCTGACTTTATTTGTTCTGGTTTGCATTCCACAAGTTCATTTTCTTTATCTTGATCGAGTTAGTGAATTACAATTTTCTCTTCCTAAACTTATCTCCAGGAACGTGTTAGCAATAATACCATGACTGCCTCACACAAATCTGAAATCAAAGAAGATAATATCCCTTTCATGGATGATTGTAAAGGGCTAACAGGAAAGAATGAGAAACCAAAGAAGTCTGGTTGTCGTGGACAAAAACTAGTTTCTACAGTCGATGCCACTTTTCCTTGGGTGAATTCTCAAAAAGACACGAAAGATCAAACATCTGTACAACTTGACGTGGATACCAAGAGTTGCATAGAAGTTATTGACCTAGAATGCAGTTCTCCAAAATATTCAAGGTACATATTGCCCCTTCCATAGATGATTTATGATTATGCCATACTATTATTGTGTATCCTAGGTAGTTGCGAAAACTTCAAAGCTGGACATTAAAGAAGTAATGGGCTGATTTATATTGGAATGTTGTTTTTGTTTTCCATTATTTATCAATAAACAGAAGTTTGTAATATTCCCGTCATTTACTTACTATAACTTTCCCTCCTTAAAGTTATGTTCCCATAGACCACTTTTCAGTTTGTTATAAAATGCGTCTTTCTCCAGGTGCTCAGAGGCTGTATCCACGTCATTATCTCGTGAAGATCCAGAAATATCCATTGTGAATGAAACTCCAGATATGGATTGTAGCATTACCACTCCTAGTCCAGGATCCTTCTCTAGGGATGGAAATTCTTGTTCAACAGTATTTCAAACCTCTGAGTTTCCAAAGCAAGTAGCTTGCTGTTCAATATCTTCAACAAATCCAAGCAAAGTTCCTTCAAGAGACCAGTGTTCGATGACATTCACTCCTGAGAAAAATGTTAATGCTGTCCTGGCTCCAGATAAAGAATCACCTTTGAACGTGAGTGTAAATTCTCACTTCCAGAAAAGGAGGAAGTCCATTGCCAGAGATAGGCAGCTTGATGCCCCTGACGCTGATACTCCTGGTTGTATCAGTTTTGTGCAAAGCGAAATGGCAGCTAGAGATGCAAATCGCAGGATCGAATTTGGTTTTGAGATTAATTGTGCAGAGCATGAATTCAAGAAGTCTAGTCTTGCTCGATTGACCACGATTAGTAATTGCACTGCTTCCTTTGCATCATGTGTTCCTGCTGTTGACAAGAGATTACAAATAGCTTGCTCTCTGTGCAGAAGTCCATTGGGTCTTCCTGAGAACCATCTATATGTTACCTGCTCATTAACTACTTCATCAAAAGTTCACCTAGTGTCTCTTTTGAGAGATAGATTGGGGCCTCATGCAATGAATACATCGACTGGAGTATCTGTTGTCATGACTGATGTTTCATCAGTTGATCAACGACTTTGCAATGGAATTCGTGAAGGTGCTCAAGGACAGGGCATTTGGTGTGAAGCAGATGGTTGTGTATTTAGTAATATATTTTGCCCCTTCTGCAGTACCCCCGACAACTGTCTTGGTGTACAGATCAAGGCAACTGATTCATCAAATGTTCAGTTACTCAACAAGGTAGCTACTGATTTTTTGTGTGGTAAAACTCAACCCAGCACACATCAAGAGTACTTGTCATTTTCCCTGGCTTTTGCAATTGCATGATACTTCACATTATTTGGTAGAGCTATTTCTGTTTGCTGGTTTCTTTCTGTGACCATTTTTGTGTCCTGATTTTGAACTTCTAATTTTTTGGCCCATGTGCAGATATTGTTTTGCTCTGAGTTTTTGGAAATCAAGAATCCCGAAGTATCAAATGACAAAATATCAAGTGAAAAAAATATTGAAGCAAGAAACAACAAACCAGCAAGTGACAAGGTGAGTTTGCGATGGTCTGGATTCTATAATTAATCCGTCCTAATAAAAAATAGAGAAATTTTTTGATGCCTTGAGCCTTAATTGATGTTTGTTAGTTTTAATATGATTAATCAAACTGAAAAATTACATTTCCAATGAAAATTTCAACTTTCCCTTGCCATAATGTAGGATTTGTCGCCCGTAAGTGCCCCAACCCCAAGCATGGATAAAATTGCTGCTTTCAATTCCATTGATAAATTCTCATACTCACCACAGCAAGAAGTATCTAGAGGTTGGAGGACTACAAAATCAAAAGTAAGCAATGCTGAAACATTTTTAACATCCGGTTTTTGGAATCTGGCTTTGTATTGATCAGTTCCATTTGTGTTCCTGCAGCTGAGACTACCAAAGAGGGCCCTACTTTCTGATGTTGAAGGTTAAGCCAATGGTTGGCATTAGCAATATCATATGTTGATATATGATGGTGTTGCTCTTCACATCAGGTTGGGCAGTTTGTGCTTCTCTGTACCTAAGATTATACCATACACAGCTTGGGCAAAACTTGGCTTCTCTCAAGAAAAAATGCAGAGAAAGTGGGTTATTGTAAGTTAAATGGATCCTATCATTTGATCACTAAAAGGAGAATTTCATGTTAGTGTCATCATAAGCTTTTTCAAGTTGAAGGATCTGTTCTTAGACCACTTTAGACTGTTTCTGCAATCATTTTGCACTAGAGAATTGTACATTTGATTTAGGCTGTTACAGTGACTTGTCCATTCTTCTGTTTATAGCAATAAAATGATTTTGTTCTTTAAATTCAGAATCATTATATTAGATCTGTCATCAATTGCAGCTTGGGCAAAAACCAATGCTATGATAGAAACAACTCATTACAACCACATAATGATAAATTGTTAACAACAATACAAGGTTGAGCTTCTTGTAGGAACTTCATTCAATTAAATATGAAAGATTAATGCAAATTGCTGACAAATTTTGAAAAAATAAAACTTCCCAGAAAATCCAGTTCATACACTGATTGTAAGAAATTTCAAATTTCCATGAGCTAGTTCAATGCAATCAATATATCAAGTTGTATACATGTAATGTTCTACTATGTTATCTATGGTTTCATAAATATAACAATACTTTGAAGTTCAAAGAAGCTTGTGTTGAACTTGAAGCAGAATCCGAGACAGGGAGGCGTCATCCTAGTCCAACCATGTCGCATCCTTCCCAGTGAAAGTAAGGACTATAGCTTGCTGGAATTTCCATTTCGCCAGTCAGGCAGTCAAGTCCTAGAAATGCAGAAAAAGTAGATGTGAGACCTAATATAAATGAATATGCAGTCATAAACTTTATCCGTGGATGACAAACTATCGAAGGACGATACATACTCAAATTTGACATTATACTCAAATGTTCAAAACTGTTAGATCTTAAACCAGAATCTGATAAGGACTCTCCTTTACTAGGATGTCGTCCATCAAAGCGACACACGTCTGAATCAATCTCATGACTTTGCAAGTACAAACTCTCGTTCCTCGATGCCAAGTTCTCAATTTTTGCCTTCTCTTTTGGCGACTCGGCATCTGTCGCTACTTCTGATTCTGCATTGTTTGGTACAGAAACTGACTGCTTCTTCTTTGAGCGAGCTCTCCTGTTCTGAAACCAGTTATACACATTTGTTTCGGAAATTGGACCGTGCTGTGTCAGGTCATTAGTTATCTCTTTGATCTTCTGCTTGCTCGGGGTCCCATTTCCTTCATCGAAAATACGCTCAAGGATCTGAAGCTGCACAGGGGTTGGGGTCCATCGCTGCCTAGCTGTGATCTTGTGGCTGGCTGATATCAAAAGCGGATCACAATACAGATTCCCCAGCCTCATTCCTAATCCATAAAGAAACTCTTTTCATATACGGTTATATACCTCAAACAGTCATATACTCATACTAGCTAAAAATTAAGCCACAGATAGAAGCCAATTCTGATATTACAATTCCTGACGTGGTATGTAAAATTCTTTAATCTGTTGTGCACAAGACAATCACACATTTAAGCAATCCAACATGTTGACAAAGCACTTAAAATAATAGGGCTTTGGAACTTATAATATAATTGCATAAATTTTGAGAAGGTATTGATGATATCATTAGCCTGAATTCTAAATGAGCATACACAAGCAAACTTGTACAATTTCAAAGCAATATAATTCTTTTGCCTTCCATAAAATCCAAACTGAGCCTATTGAAGAATCAAATAATCTTGTGTTTCACCTTTCAAATAACACTTCACCACAAAACCCACCTAAACCTAAGAACCAAATTCGAGCAATTCAGTAGAAAAAAAAATTGACATTAATTATGTAAAAATTCAGAAACACAGAGAAGAGCAGTTAATTAAGAAACGCAGAAGAAAGAGAAGTGTACCAGTGAGATCGTGTTGAGTAGAAATGGCGTTGTGCATCTCGACAAGCTTGTCACAAATGGAGGCATAAACAGAGATCTGTCGCCTCAATAGCTCCATTTGCTCATCGGTCATAACCTTCACAAACAACGCATCAAATCCATTTGGATTCTCCATTTCTTGCTGTTGCGGCTGGTTTTGCCAATCCATCGTCTCTATTCAATCCCTATCTCACTTTACCACAATTTGGTGTTGAAATGCTATTGTTTTCAAGAGAGAGAGAGAGATAGGGAATAAAAGAGTGTTGTTTTCGCGTTGATCTTCTCGCGGGTTTTGGAAGATGTGTTGCTGTTGTTTTCTTTGATTGATGACATTTGATGCGCCGAGCTTGGATGCGTGAACCGCGCGCGAAACGAAACCGACAAAATGTTCATTACTAACAAGTCTTCACTTTCTTCCCTTAGGTCCCTGTCTTTTTCCGAATAAAACAATTACATATTATTGGACTGCTTTTTATATTTGAGAATCATCACATGTGTACAAATCAATCCTCACAAAACAAGTGTTTTTATGTTTTTTATTATAAAATAAATAATAAGTTTATGGTTGAATTACACTTCTACTCTACTCTCTTTTAATCTTAGATATCCTGAAGCATGTCAAACACTTCGTATGGATCTGCTCAATTTTGGGTAAATTGATGCATCTTCTATTAGTGGAGTTGAGGGTTCATTGGTGGCGTTGGGATCAATTAGTGGAGGTGAAAGAGAAGCAATTTGGTTTTGGGAAATCCCATTATTTGTATAAATATAAGTTAATTTGGTTTGAGAAATCAACATGAA
>JAYMSZ010001189.1:0-15250 GCA_036897665.1 Pelargonium citronellum | reverse complement strand
GTGGACGAGACCAGGACGATCAAGCTACGTGGACGACCTAACTATCCAACACTTAGAAGAATTCTCCAGCATACGAGGACAAGAAGACAAGACATCCTAGTGTGCTTGCGTTGACCCCAGGTCAAAACAGGCGCATCACTTGGGTATCAATATCATGAAGTAGATTTTGGGTCAAAAAAAAAAATATCATGAAGTAGATTTTTATTTTTGAGGAGTCACGTGAAAATAAAAGAAATTGACCCAAATGTACCGTTACCGACCAACCAAACAAATTGCCTCTTGACGTGAGAATTACGACACAATTAATTCATCATAAATAGAATATTATATTATTTTATTTTCATAATTTAGAGATAAATTTATAAATTTATTTATGAGATGTTCAACATCTTTTTAGATTCTTTACCGTCGTTGACTACTGTTAAGCTATCTAAAATTGTCCAGATCAGTGTGCACGTGGCAAACTTCTAGAGATTAAATTAAAAAATTATTAACAGGACAAAAATGAAAAAAAAAAAAAAAAACTAATGGCATCTGTGATCTTAGTTGTGAAATGGTATTAAGAATATATAATTTAATATTTTGAATTTATTTTATCTTATACAAATCGGTGTCTCTCATCCAACACACATAAGAAATGTCGATGAATGGACACTTAGCGTTTACAAATTCATTGAGAGGGATATGCGTATTATTTCATAATATGACATCAACACATTAATTCTGAAATGTCTTATTTTGTAAAAGTGATTGAGATTCTTGTTTTCTCTAATATATTATATGAATTTGTGAACGAAGTGTGCCACATGATTTGAGAAAGCGGGAATAGTGGGCCGCAATATGTTTGACAGGTTAAATCCATGTAACCCGTGGCTCAAATAAAAAGAAACGGTTTGATTGACGAATTTCTAAAGATGTCAAATTAACAATTTTTGTTTGCAATTTCATTTTAAGAGGTTTATTTGACTAGAATTCGACCTAAAATCTGAATTGTCATCTCGAAACAAGATAATAAGATATTGTAATAGTATAATTGTCACATAAAAGTTTACTAAATGCCAATATATAATTTAGGTTTAAGTAGAATCCAAAAGGAAATATATATGAGCAAGATATTGTCTTCAATGTGGTGTCATCTCAGTTACTAGTGACAAAATTACAAACATGTCACTCTGTCTACACCAATTATTTGAATTCTAGGCATATTTGTAAATTGTAACTGGGAATTGTAATATTAAAAAATGCATGAGGGCTTAATTGGAATTTTACTTATCCCAAAACTCCAGCAGTTGGTGGAGGATTCAGAAATTGGTCTTCTTTTTTTTTTAGCGTTGTGTAGACAATTTCGACTTGAATTTGTAAATACTAGATTCGATCTGTATTATTGTGAGTTTGTAAGTTGTAAATGTAATGAAAATCTTTACTTTAAATAAGTAGACACAAATAGTAAGACTGTATATTTACTTTATTATATTTGATATTTAACCTGCTTCCGAGGATATGACTTACATCGAAAGAGTTTCCTTTGAAAGAAATCTTGTTTATAATACCAAATACTCGGGAGAAGAAGAAGAAGCTCACACAGTCCTCATGAGACCTTGTGGAGCATTTTTTGGTCGGATTAAGAAAACCCAAACAGTTTACATGTAAAACTCGAAACTCAATCCAAAATCCACCCGAATTGGCATCTCTATCGTCGGGTTTACTTCAAATTTGGAGAACAACACTTCACTGTGTGAAGACCAACTAGAGAACAGTTGTGTACAACTTTTGTTGTCTATAAGCTATTTGTCAATTGGTAGTAACAAAGGTTTCTTTATTGAAGAATAGGACAATGGTTCCTAGAATCTCATGTTGCTTGCAGATTGTTCCAACCACATAGGTCAATATGATGTCCATTTTTAGGTTAATCTCACCATCAAAACTTGTACATGAACTATCTCACAAATATAGACATATGATGCGCTTTGGATTTCTTTTAAAGTCTCAGGTTCGAACCTCTTTGCTGACAGTATGAAGTGAGATTTATGAGTTTAAAGAAAAAACTAACGACTAACTCAGGTGACGCCCCCACTAGAGGAGAAACACAAGCCTTTTTAGGCCTGTTGTCCCGTTGTTCACAAAAATAAATAATAATAAAAAACTAATATAAGCATGCTCAAAACTTTTTCTAGGACCTAAATCATCTGCACATTTACTTGCATGCATGTAAACATATAGAATTGACAATTTAGATTCAAATCCGCAATAATTCGAAATTTTGTTACATTTTTGTAGGTTTGGGTCGCATAAATTAAGAAAAATGATTAAATTTGGTCATTCAACTATCTACTTTGTTATGAATTGGTACCCAATTTTGTCGCTAAACTATCCATATATCAATTTAGTCTCAAACTATGTTTTTGTTTCGAATTAGTCCATTCCCTTCCATTGCCGTCAAACTAAGTCAACGTGACAACTTTTAGGACAATATTTGTTGGCGTGATGCTTAAATTAGTTAATTTACTAATGAGGCTGATTTGGAACAAAATTTTATGGTTGAGGGACTAAATCGCCACGTCATCCCTCGATCATACAATTTTTTCCAAAATGGTCACATTTGTAAATCTAATTAACTTAAGCACCACCACATGGTAGCCATGTTCACAAAAAAAGATCAAGAAAAAATTGTTATTACGTATTTACGTTTACTTAGTTTGACAACGCCGTTACGGATTGGGTCAATTCAAAACCAAATAGAATAGTTTGAGACCAAATTCAAACAATAAAATAGTTGGAGAACAAATTTGAACAAAAGTTTAAGTAGATATCAATTCAGAACAAATCTAAATTATCATCTCTATGAATCATATGTGTTGCTATTGGCCATCATATTATTGGTTGCAAATGTAGATGCATAGAGATAAGACCATATTTGCTTTCAAAAAGCTTGAAAAAGGAACTTAAGTTTTGAATACAATAATACAAAAGAATAGGTTGTAACAATGATGCATAACTGAAATGAAACTTCAGGTAGTAGACTTTTGTAATTATGCAAAAATTCGAAAATTAGACAAACTCAATTTGTTGGAACCAAACTAATCAGATTTGGTCAAAACCAGTCAAATTGAGTATGATTCAAGATAAATGAGCATTTAGGCCAATTAATTATTAATTGGCTTAGAATAAGCCACCAACGATGACACATCCTTAAATAAAAAACGATCTAACAAGTCGTTCCGTTCCTACAAGTTCATTTGAATGAGATGTCATCTACTCGTCGAATTGGCTTATGTTAAGCCAAATATGGTTTTGATCATATTTCCTTTTCTCATGATTCAAATACATAATAAACGTGTTGAACTTTCAATCTAATTTTCACATAATTGTCAATATGGGATGTAATATTCGATCTTTCACTTGCTTATGCAGAGTGACTATTTTTGTTACTCGAAAAGTAACTCCGCTATTAGAAAGCGTCATTGTTGGGTCAAGACTTACCATCTCTCCCTCAATAAAAAGAAGGTAAAAATTCTAAATTAGTCTCTGAGCTTTCGCATAATGATCTAATTATAGATCCATACTTAAATGTCCATAGACCAATTGAGATTTTTACCTAAAAAAAATACAAAAGCATAGCTTAAAAGTTCCAAGAAATTAGATGTACATTTCACATATTCTAAACTTCAAGGTGAGAGTTTACTTCTTATATAAACTAGGGAACAATTTGAAATTGGGGACTATAAAAAGGTGTATCATAAGCTTAACAAAGAAGAGTATTGTGAAGAAGAAAAAAAGATACAAAACATAGCAAAATTAACAAAATATGATCATTATTTGCCATTACCCTCACAAAATTGTCTTCATCAAGAAGCCTTCCTCAGATGAACTCATTGGATAAATGGTATGATCAATGCAACTGAAGCGAATCAAAGTCGCGACAATCATCAGAATTAATTTACCAATCTTTCTGGTCCCGGCGCTCTTGAGCTCTAGCTGATATAAGCTTTATCGGATGAAAATTTTGCGTTGTGAGTTGAGACAATGGTATTGACTTGACGCGCACGATATCAGCTAGGGCTTGTCTTTGCTCGCAGCCTGCGAGTCTGGCTCAGAGGCAGCGGCGTTCGTGGTTTTGAGAGGCATGTCGTGGTTATGCTTCCCCTCGTACGTAGTGATAAAAGCTTTGGGATCATCTGATGCCCTTTCAACGTGCTTGCGCACATTGCACTTGAGACTAGTACACCGGTAATAGCTTCTGCAAGATAGTATCAAGAAACGCGTAAATGTGCAAGATTTGACACAAGGAACGATTGCAGCATTAAATATGAGTAATGATCCCAAAATGAGCAGAAGTGAGTTAGCGTTTGAACATTTCCCTATGTACCCTTGTATGCATTTGTTGTAACAAACTTATTATAGGGACATTTTGGATAATACATGTGTAGCAAGCTTTCTATAAAAGGAAACACGACACTCATTTTGGGAAAGAGTGAGCATTAAACAAGCAAGAAATATGAGTAATGATCCCAAAATGAGCCTTAAGGAGAAGTGAGTTAGCGTTTGGACGTTTCCCTATGTACCCTCATATGCATTTGATGTAACAAACCCCAGAGGTTTTAACTAAGTGGTTATAGGGAGATTATGAGTAATTCATGTTTAACAAGCTTTCTAAAAAAGGAAAGACAACGCTCATTTTGGGTCAGAGTGAGCATTAAACGAGCAAGAAAGAACGAACCTAGGATATGGATTTCCCTTCACAACTTTCTGTCCATATTTTCTCCAGCGGAACCCATCACCTATAATATCAGTATCATTGGAGCTTTGTACCACAATACGAGGCTCTTGTGCAGCTTCTCCAGATACACCGATTTCACTGGCTTGATTCTCCATTTTCCTAGAAAGAGATTAGTCAAAGAATTAAACAATATTGATGCATGAACTTGTGTCCGTGTTCTGATAACGGAATTTAGACGCGTTATAGGCTAACAATGATGTCAAAATGTTGTGATACTATCAAATATAGAACGTAGTTTTGATTCATTACCTTCTCTTGCTTCGTGGTTCATCATTATCTGCCTCGATTCCCTTGCTTCCTTCCTCACATTCCCCGCTAACGCCACAAGAGTTATCAGGAGTCGCACCACCAGCAATCGTGACTCCATTCACTACAGGATCATAAGCTACTAAAGCGTTTCCCTGATAAGCCAATTGTGCTGATAATAACCCGACTTCATTCTGATTTTCTACTCTACCCTCAGACCCGTCATTGGCATGACTATTCCATAATTGGCTGGCCGTGCCTTGCGCAGCTCCTTCCTGCACCACACAGCCCGACCCTTGTGCACCTGATGAGTTGCGTTTGGGAGGCTGAGGCTTCGAATGGTTGTGCTCGCCTTTGTAGACTATTTCCGCGATCTGCCCATCAAATGATCTTTCAACCTTTTTCTTCACAGGACAATTCGGGTGTGTGCACTTGTAGTAACTTCGTGGATACTCGCTTCCTTTGACTTGCTTTTGCCCGTATTTTCTCCAATTGTATCCGTCATAGGAAGGTCTATCCACACTAGCTTTCGTGGGAGGTAAAGATTTTGGATCTTCTTCTAGGTCAAGTGGGGGCGTCTTAGAGGTCTCGCTTGTTTGATTAGTTGTGGTTCGTGATGGAATGTTCTGGCGTAGATTTGAGCTAAGATTGGACTTGAAATTGTGTTTTTCTACTGGCTGCATAACCCGTAATGCTTGAGGTTGTTGTTGATGATGATTAGTACTCAAACTTCCCTAGTAATGAAAAGAAAAACCAATCAAAATTCACATTTCACAAATCAAGATTCATGTACGATGAAAAACGAAAAATGCATATGTAGCTACTGACCATATTAGCCAAGAGAGAAACAGTGGTCTTTGATACAAGCTTCGCCAATGGTTTGTACACAACGGTTGGAGATGGTTTGCTATCTGATTTTGTAACATTATCAGATGAGTTTTGAATTGCAGTTCCGGAGATTTCAGCCTGAAATTGTCAAAAACGACGAAAATATCAGACAACAAGACAACCTTAAAAGAACTAAGGTAGCGTTTGAGGGATTAGAATTTTTGTTCAGGAATGAAATTCACATTCTTCGTGTTAGGTTTTTGTCCTTAAAAGTGACAATCTCGCTCTCATTCTCATTCTTGATTCTTATCCCGATTCCAAAATTTGTAATCCAAACGCTAGCTAAGAAGTAAGAGCTCACCTGCGAAGAAATCAACCCAGCTGGAGCACGACTCAATGTTGGCTTGAATCTAACCGTCTTTGGTCTAATGGCAGCGACAGCAGTTTCAGAAGTTACATTAGAAGGCGAGGCATTGATGGCACCGGCAAGGAGCTCTGAGAAAGACCGGAAAGTAGAACAAGAAGGCCTCGAAGCAACCGGTTTAGCTACCACTACTCTTTCTCCTTCTTTTATCTCCATTTTCTACTACAATGTATTTCAAGCACCAATCACAATTTCTCAGCGTATGATGTGCAAGTAGAAGACAACGAACAACTTCGGACTCCATTCATCTTGCACATGAAATCTTCGGTATTACTGATTTGGATAGTAATAAAGAATGATGAAGAAATTTCAAAACTTTCTTTACACTGCTTCCACTTTTTTCTTCACACCTGCAAAATCCGGAGATCATTTAGAGAACTATCGCAAGAGAAAGATGAGGGAAAGGCGCGTAAAACACACAACAAATGACTAAAACGTTATCTAAATTGCATAACTTCTATACTAACGAAACTAACATTAACGACAAAAACATGTGGATTCAACGCTAAATATTGAAACTAACTGGTTCGCCGGTATTACTGATTTGGATAGTAAGGAAGAATGTATTATAGGATCTACACAACCCATAATTTGTTGCAAAGAAAGTTTCACTAACAACATAATGTCATGTTGCAGCAAAGCACGGCAAAACATCCATGACACAATCACATAGAAGGAAAAAAAAAAAGCACAGCGCAAATGACATTAAAATTGCCCAAATCCCCATCTTATCCCGGGTTTTTTCTCGAACTATTTCTAATTCATCTCAACTTCGGCTGAGGTATGCAATATACTTGAAGACCTATTTAGACTCAGAAACTGAAAAAAAGAAGAAAGAAATGAAAACTCTCTTTGCAATCTTCAAACCTTCAATTGCATCATGAACTCTTGCACGCCATTAGAGCACAAGAAACTCGGGTACGGAAACTCCTTGAGCAATTACAATCAAGCTACCCTAATCAATCTCTCTACACATTGCACACAAGTTCCTAGTCAACTCGACAATCTATAACGACCTCACCTTGCGCCCTTTAGTATCTCACAAAATTCTTCCCCAAACCTGAAAAACAAGACCTAATTGTACCTCACAAAAGCAAAACTCCCAAATTCCATCGTTCTCGTGAGACTATAATCGTTGCGAATATGAGGCGAAGCTTTCAAGCCTAGAGGACGAAACCTTATTTTCTTCGTCAAAACACGGAACACCCTTATTCCTCAAACCACGAAACTAAAGTCAAAATACTTACAATCTAGATTCCTTAATTTCCTATCTACCACACTCTAAAGTCTACACACAAGAACAATCTTCAACAATGAAGGTTTTCAAATCAACATAACTACAACTTCACACCAATTAATCTCTTCAATTGCAAAGAAAACACAAAATCCACAGAAACCAAACATTCCCAAACCCTATCCAATCAACAGCTCAGAAAACAATTTCCCCAACAAAATGCAGCAAAAACATAACCTCAAAACAGCAATAGAAACAACAACAAAACCATAAAAACCCTATAGCCCCAAACAAGTAAAGCAACATCAAAAAACCAAACCCAAATGTCACAAACCATCAAAGCAACAAACTTCACAAACCCATTTTCACAACACTCACACAGCTCAATCTGCATTACAGACCCACAAACAAACAGGAAATGGGAAATCCAGAAAACCAATAAAAATGAAAACTTTACGAAACCCTTGACCAGCTTAGGATATGAACACCAACCTTCTATATCTAGAAATAATGGGTTTGTCTCATTTTGAGCTAAAAACAATTTTTTTTTGTTTTTTCAAGTCCTCACTGGGATTTTTTTTCCTTCTTGAAGCTCTCCACAAGCTATTATACAGTTCACAGAGCTACAAAGAGAAAGCAAAGAAAAAGACAGAAATGGAGAGCTACAGAGAGAAAAACAGAGTTTTTACTTTCAAGATTCTGAGAAGAAAAACACAGAATGTGAAGAAACCAAAGCCAAAGCTTTAAGCTTTGGACACACGAAAGAGAAAGGGAAATTCCAAAAACAGCTGTTTCGAGATTTCTTCTCTATTTTATAAATTCTGGAAGAATTTGTTCTTGCTTTTTGATAAATAAATAAAAACACAAACTTTATTTTTTTTTAATATATTTATTGGGATTAATTAGTAATTTTTGGTGCAATGGCATTTTCGTAATTAAATGGTTTGAAAAACTGTGAATAGTACGGCTCAACTAACTGTCTCTGTTTTTCATTTGACTCTCTGATAGATCTCATACGCATTTTCGCTTGGGCTTTGGAGGACCAGCCCCACGAGCATTAAAGGCGCGTGCGGCTCAGACGAGGAGCTGTGTGTGCCATGACAGGTCAGCAGAGAACTGGATAGCTACACGCTCGACACGTGGCATCACGTGATGGGAGAGGCATTTAACACGTTATTAAATATTAGGGTCCAGAGTTGCAGGGTCATGATTGACGACGCAATTTGACTGAATTTACCCTCTCTATTTTCACTTCGAAGCCTAAGTTTCGAGGGGTAAAAATGTCATTTTTGTGTCGCCATATAATTGATGAAATAAGTATTTGATTTGGGTTTTAGTTTTAGAGATACATTATGTTCGTATCCATCACGAAAATGTCTCTAAAACAATGGGAGCAAAATCGTATTATTTTATTTAAAATGATAATAAAGGCGCATCTCGAAGATGCATTGATATGATATCTATTAATTAATCATTTTGAGTGTAAAATATAAATATTATAAAAAATATTAATAATCAGTTAAATAAACTTGATTGAAATCAAAATAACGAAGAAATTTAATCTTTCAAAAACTCATGACATATTGTTTCTTTCAATCTAATTTTTAAAACATTGCAAAATATTTGTGGCTCTAAATTTAAGTTTTAAATATATAACTAACGAGACTTTAGTAAATTATGAGAATCATGTACCACAAATTAGGGTTATCACATTTCATCTAAGTTGAATATTTATGCTCTCAGAATATAGGTGCTACAAGAAATGAAGAAAATACTCAAGTGATGATGAAAATTATAGACTTAATTGTCGTTGCATTTCACCGACATATCTTTCATCGCTAGATATGTCGTTGATCAACGATATTAATTAAAATCAACGTTAATCAACAGTTCGCCACATATAAACCGAATATAGCTGCAAGATGATTAGTTGTTAAGTCTTCACTTACCAATTTTCTACTGCGAATGCCTTTTTTTTTTTTATGGTAGTGCATGATTCTTGTCATCACACATTGCTTATGCAAAACATGTAATCATTAGTTTTGTTTAATTTGTACAAATATTTATAAAAGATGCACCAAATTGAGTTCACCTAATAGTCACAATTTTATAGTTCTCGCTGCCTTAGCTAGGACAACAAGGTTTTAGCTTGTTTGAGAATATTAGATGCTGACAATGAACCATAGAATCATGGATTCGTTGTTCTCAGTCAAGTGATTTTTCGTGGGAATTAAGAATATTTGTTGGATTTTGTTTACTTATTTGACAGTTGAGAGGAAGATTTTGTTTGATCAATGAGAGACAATAAAAAATGTGTTTGAAGATAGGGTGTGCTATTAAATTATATATATATATAGATATAGAGAATAAGGAATCTAAGCCACACTATTTTAGGCTTAATCTAAGCCACACCAATGAGGTGATGACACCTCATCTATTTTCATCCATACCCACCCAAGTGAATTGGTGGGAGCGGACCCGCCCAGATCCAAGTATTTTAATGAGGTGTCACCACCTCATTAATGGCTTAGTCTAAGCCAAAAATTAATTGGTTTAGGCTCCCCTTTCTCTATAGATATATATAGAAAAACATATAAATATATAATAAGTAATTTAATGTAATCTTTTTTTAGGTTAAATAACAATAATAATATGAGTAGACGACACATTTAAATTTTGTTCATACTAATCCAATGAATTTGTTTGTTACGTGTTAAATTTTATTTTAAAAATTATACGTGTGGGTCAAAGTTATAAATGATCAAGTGTTCTTTTATATACTATTCTATATTGTTAATACTTAGAAATTTTATTTTATTTATGGTCAATTAAGTGAGCTTATTTGTGAGTAAAAAAAAAAGTGAGTTTATATATGTAAAATATTTGACCAAAATGATGTTAATTTATTTAACAATTTTATTTTCAAAAGATAAATTTTTAGCAATGATGAGTTAAGATTAGTTGAATGATCAAATATGAAATTAGTTCATGTGTAATATATCTTGAGGATCAGTCATAAATTTATCGTTCTACGTTTTAAGCCACCATCTCTATTGAAAATTAGTGCGTAGTAGTTTAAATTATTAATTTAAAATAAAAAAAGATTATAATTCATCAAAATCATAATTTAACACATTATTAAACTTCATTCATAATCTACGAATTTCTAGTAGCATGTAATATAATGTTAACTTTTATTGATTAACTATACTCACCCTGGATTCAAAAAAAAACTATACTCACCCTAAACTATAAATTAATTCTGACTTAGAATTTGATTCATCTACTAAAATGGTGGTAAAAGTAATAAATTAATACAATAATACATTTATAAAAATTAAATGCTCACTTTCACCCCCTCAAAAAAAAAAATGCCCACTTTCAAAATCAAAGCTAGGTGCTTTTTCATTTGAAAATTGGGCATATTATTGATAGGTCAAGCCATCTAAATAATTAATGATTTTCTTTTCAGCTGTTATCAATGCATAAGTTGCTACTTTTTTCAACTATGGGATATGTCCCTATAATAATTCAATGAAAGACTCTAAAACTTTTTGAAATGATGTGTTTAGATTCAATGAAAGGCTCTGAACTTTTTGAAATTATGTTTTTAAAGTGATACCTTTTTTCTATGCAAAACAAGGTGGTGGTGTCATAATTAGAAACTCATTTTAGCTCTCATTATGCTCACTTTTGTTCTTTCTAGTAATTTTCCTTCTTTACTCCTAAAAACATTTTTTTATTAGTTTATTAACTCAATTAGTCACACCAAAAAAGATTTAACTTTGCGGGTTAAAATGTATTTATGCATGAATAGAGAAGCTCATTTTTGAATGCACAACCTTTTGAATTATTGCTTTCTAAAATTGATGTGTGTTACCTTATTAAAATTCGTCATATATATTTAGACAATGTGCTTTGTATTTAGAGATGTATCAAATATGTATAAGTGATATAAATAAGACGACCTTTTTAATCTAGTCAAATGAAGCCAAATAATTATGACATAGACATATTATTTATTATTATTATAAAATGTTATATAACTAAGATATACGAGCTAAAACTTCAAGCATCCAATTTAAAAAATAGCACTTAAACAATTATTACTCATACCATTAATCTTAATAAAAAAATTAGATGAGAAGCATTGGTCTAACATCATACTTCATGCGCCATAAAATGAGTGCTTAATATTATTAAAAATTCATGTATATACAAGTAACTTTATAAAAGTAAAAATTAAAGATCATCCATTACTTAATAAAAATTTATTTCAGAACAATACATTTATTTTGATAAGTATTAAACTGATATTGCATGCATTTGGTTGATAACTTTGCAATGTTTAGTATTGATATTATTATAATAATTACCATTATTATAATTATGCAAGGAAAGGAAAAGCAACTTGATGAAGATAAAGATAAGATAATCTTATCACAAACTATAGTTAAAACTTAAAAGTGGTATGTAATATGTATAATATAATGTATATGTATCTACAAGCTAGCTAGGGTTGTATATCAATTATCATCTATATATTTCACCTTTATTTTATATAATAATATTAGACAAAACTTTTTGTTACAAATAAAAAAATGGGGAATACAAAAAAGTGTAGATAAAACAAAAGGAAAGAAAATAAATTATGGGCATGAAATGTCAATATCTAGATTGTCATGTAGTTGTAGCAAGTAGTGGCAATTTTGGGGGATATTGAGGATTAGTTGGAGAGTGTTGGACTCTTTGGAAAGTTAGTTGGGAAAGAGGTTGTGTGTGTATTTATGTTTGTGTTTATATATTTTTGTTAGGTTAGGTTAGGGTTTTGCTCTCTCCATTTCCTAAACTGAAATTCTATGGCTGGTGACTGGTAGTTGTGTTGTCCATCACATGTGATATGCCAATGGGATTTTTAAATTGTATATCGAAATTCATGACGTAGGATTGTTCGTCGGTTTTGAGACTGGACCGAGTCTTAGTTTGAGAATTTTTAGGAATTGGATTGTATCGGACTGAAATGGTAAACTTTTTGGGATTTTTTTTTTTTTGAAATAAAGTTAAGTAGGTAGAATTGTAGCAAGTTGAAATACACGTAATGTTGATAGTTTGATCTAAGGTTGCGGGGCATAAAATATTGTAGTTCAAATTTAAACTAGGTTGCATTATAGAAACAGTTTCGAGCTCAATTGTAAATACCCATATAATCAGAGCTGACAAATGGATCGATGGACCCAACTCGAGCCTAAATTGGAGAGAGAGACACACGTACCACACATACTAATCCCACTCTTCCTACCAAGTTGCAGATGAACTTCTATATCATACCATACTCAGACTAATCATCATTCAACTTGAGAAGGACCCCAAGAACGGCAAATCTCTCCCATTCAATTTTAACTCGTACCGCCCAAACTAATTCCGCTCTCACAACCCTATACCATGCAAGTTGTTGGAGGCACCTTTAACACACTTAGACGAACACTCATTCAAGTCATGAATGACTACAAGGGTCTCAAATATCTTTCTATCAGGTTTTAACGCCTACCAATACCACTCATACTAATCTCGCAATTCCTACCAACTTTTAACTCATGTATACCACACTCAGTCTAATCATCATTCGAGCTTAAAAAGACCATATACGATCGACGTACCTCTTCCTACAAACTTTCAATTCAATCACCACTAAACTCCAACTTGAGATCTCACGTTAAGTTTAAACAACTACCAGCAAGGTGATTCACACGCTTGATATACACATAAAGCTTTTTCTATAGTACTCGTAAAATCAAATATGTATCTTTCAACTTCACCATCATATTAAATTTTATACAGTGGTGTGTCTTTGTCGGTGCAAAATATATAGGATTCAGTTTCAATCTGAATCTGAAACATACAATACAGCTAGAGAATAGAGATAGTCTAAAGTGATCGATGTGGGAAGATCATAAAATATTATTCAAGATCTGGTGTTGTGTCTGCAGCAACCACTCACAAAATCCTACTTTTCTTGAGTTGCACTACAAGTTTATGCTTCTCGATGATGATCATAAACATTCTTCATAAATATATAACAAAACTATTATATTTTTCAAAAATGATTTTTTCTTTTTTTGAAAGTTCAAAAATGATTTTGTTTTGATATATATATATATATATATATATTGTTTTTTTTGAACCAATATATATATTGTTTTGATTCATTAATTAATTAAATTAAAAATTATAATATCACCCACCTTACTCAAACATTAACTTGACAATATATATTAGTTTAAATATTTAAATCACCTCAAATCTAAATTTGGTTTGATATGCGTGAGACTTTGTTCGACTTTTTCATGCAAAAGGTGCGTACTAGTGCAAGTTTTTCTAACCCTCGATTTCTTAAGGAGCATCTAATTAACAAATTGTTACAAGTCCATTTTATCCGATCAGAATCTGCAAATTTTGTAGTAGGGTTTCAGGTGCCGCATGATCAAGTCCAAACTATGCAGACTCTGCTACCATCCTTTTTTAAAAGCAAATATTAATTTCATCACTAATAAAACGACAAATTACATAATCCAATAAGAACTAACATAACATAGAGTCAAATTACCGAAAATGGCTAACTTGATTCATATAATTTCAAATGTAAAACAAAAAAACGAATTAACTGTTGTATAAATAGTTGAAATTTTTACTAGAACAATATAAATAAGTTGCAGTAAAAATCCATAAACAATACCTGTGGGTTTCATGTATTTTTAATTTTTACATAATTACAACAATAGTAAGTGTTTTTTTTTATACATAGCATTACTATTGACTGGTGTTGAGTGGATATTGAATTATTGATAGACAGGTGACAATTCATGCAAAAATATTTTTCACCAGAAACAATAATTATATGGTACTGTTATAAATTTACAATAGGGTTTGGTGCACCACCTACCTGCTACACCATAATTATACACATGTGTGTATATAGAGTACAGAGCAATTATATATGCAACCAATTTATTGCATTTGCAGCTACTTCACTCTCTTCATAACAGACAACAAGCTTGCCTGCTAAGATAGTTTCAGTATATAAATATGTAAAGTAGATTGAACCAAATTATAAACTTTTCATTTTTTACCTTACCATAAAATTTCACATCATATATCTTCATTAATTTATAAAACACTATTTGTTGTTACTTAAAAAAAAAACACTATTTCTTGTTACTCCATGTCTCCATTGCCCAAAAAATAAGTAGGGATGACAATTTGGCTTCATCCCGATTGGATCCAATGCTCCCTTCTTGAGCGAACGAACGGGCTACGGAGTGGGTATTTGCCCCGGTGATGGGACGGGTATGGGTTAAAAGAAAGTTATAAGATTGAGCAATAGGGCAAGGTCGTAGAAATGGGGTGACCATAACCCGCTCCACTTGAACCAAATTTGTTAAATATATAATATAATATTTATGCTATCTAAGAAATTATAAATCAAGGAGTAAAATGACAACATGACACGTTCGAGCGCTGTTTTAGCTCCTTTCATGAAAACAAAACTTTCCGTTGGTTACAAAGTCTTTGAGAATACTCAAAAGTTGTTACAAAATAAGAGAGATAATTTGTGACATATTATACTGTCACAATTACATTACTGGCAGTTTCTAAGAAGCTATAATTATAACTAGGGTAAATTACACGTACTTACCCTCAACTATACCTCTTTTAACCCTGGATACCCTCAACTTTTGAATTT
>JAYMSZ010001188.1:0-15260 GCA_036897665.1 Pelargonium citronellum | reverse complement strand
GGGGTCGATTGGAGGTCGTCTGGCGGTCTGCGCACTCAGATCAGGGCGGTTGCTCCGGTGATTGAGCAGTTTCAGAGGAGGATCGCTTCCATGGGTACTGTTATTGTTTCTGGCGTCTGATTGTTTTTTAGAGTTTGTTTTGTTGTTTGATTTGGTTTTTAGTGTTGTTTGAGCTTAGATTTGATTGTGTTTTGGTTTGTTTTTGTTTTCGATGAGGGAAATAGAGGTAGTGAGTGTGTAGGACCTGGAAAACTGCGTTTCGATACTCTGATTGTGTGCGTTTTTCATTTCCGAGTTGGTTTTGTTGTTTGATTGGGTTTTAGTGTTGCTTGAGCTTAGATTTGATTGTGTTTGAGCTTGTTTGTGTTTTCGTTGAGGAAAATGGAGGAATTGAAGGTATAGGACATGGTCGTATGATAATATTTGCATTGACTTTATGACATTATTGCTCAATATTTAAAACTCTGAATTGAAATATGCTTGGCAAATTATTTGTTTACAGTAGAGAGACATGTAAATTCTTGTGCTCTCTGCCATTCATGGATTGCAAGTGGTTTCAATATTTTATTTTATTGAATCAGGGATGTTTAGATGGAGATTATATTTCATTTCTTTCGCCTGTGTTATTTTGATGTAATTGTTTTGATAATCTTTTATGTTTGGTTTCAGCTTCTGAGCATCCTTTCAAGGGAATCTTGACCAACCTTCCTAAGCCAGGTGGTGGCGAGTTTGGAAAGTTCTACAGCCTCACTGCCTTGAATGATCCAAGGATTGGTAATGCTCTATAACTTGTTACTATATTTGTATTTTCTTTTGCTTTTGTAATACCTTTCTCCTATGGTGTAATCTACCTTTCCTGCCAGGCATATTTGCATTATAAAATTAAATCATTAGTGATTCATTTTGGTTCTGAGACCAGTCCCCACTTCCTCTATCAGATAGTTTGATTGCAGGGTCATTCATAGCTTCTATGGTTACATGGATAATTAATTTGTGATGCGATCCTTGTATAGCATGTTAACAGTTCCAACATGTTATTGTTTCTGCCCTGTGCATAAAGGAAATAAATCACTGTTGTTGTCCTGGTATGAATAACAGATAAGCTCCCTTACTCAATAAGAATACTTCTTGAATCTGCAATTCGAAACTGTGACAACTTCCAAGTTACCAAGGAGGATGTTGAGAAGATTATTGACTGGGAAAAAACTTCTCCAAAACAAGTTGAAATCCCCTTCAAACCTGCTCGTGTCCTCTTGCAGGTATGGGTAATGACTTAAGTGGAAAAAAGATATTATTATAAACAAACACTCTTTCACTGACAATTCATATCTGTTAACAGGATTTTACTGGAGTACCAGCTGTGGTTGACCTGGCCTGCATGCGTGATGCCATGAATAAGCTTGGCAGTGATGCTAAGAAGATCAATCCCTTGGTAAGCATCACTTTTACCATCTGTATGTAATTGTTCCTTAGGATTTATATGTATGTCGGTACTAAATTTTTCTCTCTTTGGACTGGTGTTTTAGCCATTTAGGTGATAATGCATGCATTTTTGAATTGAGATGCATAATACTTTTAACAGCTATGATAACATTATGCCTTTTCACATTCTGAATGCTATATTAAAGATAAAGAATCCACCTTTTATATTTATTGTACTAGTTTTTAGTTTCAATGGATACCTAGATGCCATAATTTTCTGTAGAGACCTTGAAGAAATGTGTTTTTAGTTCCACCAAATTAATTTCTGTGTAATTTTAATAAATTCATTAAAAAAACTAAAAGCTGTCATATTGTACCTTGCTTGATGCATCAGTTTTTGTTATTTTCCATTTTTCTTTTGCAATTTTCTTATTATGACTGTCTTGAACACCATCTTTATGCAGGTTCCTGTGGATCTTGTTATTGATCATTCAGTTCAAGTTGATGTTGCAAGGTCAGAAAATGCAGTGCAAGCAAATATGGAGCTTGAATTCCAGAGAAACAAGGAGAGATTTGCTTTTCTAAAATGGGGTTCTACAGCTTTTGATAACATGCTGGTTGTCCCACCTGGTTCTGGTATTGTGCATCAGGTAAAGTAGTATGCGTATTACAGTTTTGACATAGTATGTTACATATATGCATTTTGACGCGCAATAATGTGTGTTTTTATTTTATTTTTGCCTCAAATTTTCCTCAATTTAAAGTTATCGGTTTTCAAATGTTGGTTCTTGTAATTCATCTTCATTTATTTATTTATTTTATTTTTATTCTCTGACTATTTAAGTGATATAACACGATGGAATGTCAGGTTAATCTTGAATACCTTGGACGAGTTGTGTTCAACAAAGATGGCACGCTTTACCCTGATAGTGTTGTTGGAACTGATTCCCACACCACCATGATTGATGGGTTAGGAGTTGCTGGCTGGGGTGTTGGAGGTATTGAAGCAGAAGCAGTAATGCTTGGCCAGGTAATTATTAGCCTCCGGCTTTTTTTTTTTATCTTCCTAACTTGAGCTTCTTTTCTTGTCACGTCTATCATAGCTGTCCCATTGCAATTGTGAATTTGTGACTGAATCACATTATTTTGACCATAAATATAACATAAGTAATAAGAGGCTCTGTATCACATATATTTGAGTATAATTGTAACCTAAGTAATATTAGGTCTTTGGATTCTAGATTTCATAAGCTATTATTTGTTTTATTCCCATCAACTTATTCTGCCGACTACTTGCATTCTATTGAATGTAGTGAAGAGTGCTATAGCTTTTCTTCTAATCCTATACTTTCCAATATAACAGCCCATGAGTATGGTGTTGCCTGGTGTTGTTGGTTTCAAGTTATCGGGGAAAATGCGCAATGGCGTCACAGCTACAGATCTGGTTTTAACAGTGACCCAAATGCTGAGGAAACATGGGGTCGTTGGCAAATTTGTTGAGTTCTATGGTAATTAATTCACTGGAGGCTGATTTCAATTAATTATAACATACCATGCTTCTGTTCCGGTCAGATATAAGAGTTACATTTTTTGTGCATGCAGGGGATGGTATGAGTGAATTGTCATTAGCTGATAGGGCTACTATTGCAAATATGTCTCCTGAATATGGTGCAACCATGGGGTTCTTCCCTGTAGACCGTGTCACATTGCAGTATCTAAAGTTAACAGGAAGAAGTGATGAAACTGTGAGTATCTTATTTTGTTATATACAAAATTCCACTATCCAAAAATGTTATGGCACCATGTGACTTGATTTCTCATTAATTTAGGTGGCAATGATTGAAGCATATCTCCGGGCAAATAATATGTTCGTTGATTACAGTGAGGTAAAAGTCCTTTCTCCCCCTCTTGATGTTTGGGTTTTTATATATTAAATAGAACCTACAAGCAATCATAAACTCTTATGCTTTTCAACCTCACATTCAGCCCCAGCTAGATAGAGCATATTCATCTTATCTGCAACTGGACCTATCAGAAGTTGAACCCTGCATTTCTGGGCCAAAGAGGTATGCTCTTTGTGCTTTTATGGAACTACTATTTTTTTGGATATTCAATTCCTTAATGTTGATGTTTATTTTAACACTTGCTCTTTTGCTTTATGTTATAACTGCAAAATCTTATAGGCCTCATGATCGGGTTCCTCTAAAGGAAATGAAGGCAGATTGGCATTCTTGTCTTGATAACAAAGTTGGATTTAAGGTGAGCCTTAGCCATTGTCAAATCTAAGATATTATCATGTTACAATTTATAATTACTTAAAATGGTTTATGGTTTGAGTTGTCTCTTCTTGAATATGGCTAAACTTTGTAGGTCTGTTTGAGCATCTCTATGTTAATTCCCACAAACTTTATCCTTATGTATATCTGTTGTTGATGGTCAGATCAGTCACGTCATGAACAGAACATATTTTTCTCTCTTCCATCCATAATTGAACTAGATGCCTTCAGTCCAATTTAGGACAATTGTCTTATCCATTCAGAGCAACTGGTCAATCTTTGCCTTCTTTGCTGCAATAAAACTCATACAATGCCTTGATTTTGTTCTTGAAAGAAGAATATTATATTTCCTATGTCTTATTAGCAAGATAGTCAAGTCAGATGGTATTTAGTATTTTTCAGCATAGGGAGCTTCAAGGTACTACCAATCTGAGTTCTGAAGTCTTAAAGCATCCATGCAACAATAAACCAGTTCTCACTTGTGTTTTGGCATCCTGTGAGCCACTTGGCTTAGTTGCAAGCAATCTCCTCTCCCTCCCCATAGACCCAGTCTCTGTGCATCTTGTACCTGAAACAGTGTTGGTGTTTATTCATGGAGTGTTCAAGTTTTGTTTGTGATTTACTGATTTTTCATTGCTTTTGTTACTATATTAATTACATTTACACATGTATTCCGTTTTTCTCATAGTCGCTTTCACGGTAAATGGACCCGAATTCTCCAGTTTATGAATAACATAAAGCTGATACTGCTCATGTCAATTAGTTTTACTTGATGAGTGGTCTCTAATTTTAGTTCATGAATTTCTGCAATGCAGGGCTTTGCAGTACCAAAAGATGTGCAGGACAAGGTAGCTAAGTTCTCATACCATGGACAGCCAGCAGAACTCAAGCATGGTAGTGTTGTGATTGCTGCAATTACAAGCTGCACCAACACCTCAAACCCTAGTGTCATGCTTGGGGCTGCTCTTGTTGCAAAAAAAGCTACTGAACTTGGTCTGAAGGTCAGACATTGTTTAAATGAATTGTGCACCTTTTCAAGTCTTTCTTGCCTTTTGTTTGAGTTAAAGTTTTATTATAAAATCTCTTTATTAACTGCTTAAATTATGTATCACCAGGTCAAACCATGGGTGAAAACAAGTCTTGCCCCTGGATCTGGAGTTGTCAAAAAATACTTAGATCAGAGGTATATCTATGGTGACTTGTACAAGCTTATTTTGCTTTTTCTTTGAAACCTTTCTGCTAAACTTTTTTCCCTGCGCTCAAATGTAGTGGTCTGCAAGAATATATGAATGCACAAGGCTTCAATATTGTTGGCTATGGGTGCACAACATGTATTGGGAATTCAGGAGATCTAGATGAATCAGTTGCCTCTGCTATTTCAGAGAATGGTAAAGTTGAAAATTTTAGTGTTTCTTATAATTTGTTATACGTTTTTCCAATCACTCAGTCATCATTTATGCTTTGGATTCTTGGATGTCATTTGAAATCCTAGATTTGAGCCAAATCCAGTGTTTAGATGCATAAAGAATTTGGATTTGGATATGACTCAAATCCATAAGGATTCAAAGCATGCTTACAAAATGAGATCTCACACAACAACTTTTACCTTCTTATTAGAAATGCTATTGTTTCACAAACATTATATTTGCATTTGAAATACAATATTTCATATTCTGAATTTCAAATCAATTCCAAGAATTTAAACGCAACCTTAGGTTATTTATTTGTTTATTGCTCTCAATTTTGAACTTAGTCTTGTGCAGGTTTATCTTTAAACTAATGACCTAAAAATAAAAAATCTCATTGTAATGTACAGACATAGTAGCTGCTGCTGTGCTTTCTGGTAACCGTAATTTTGAGGGCCGTGTTCATGCATTGACCAGAGCTAATTACCTTGCTTCACCACCTTTAGTGGTTGCCTATGCACTTGCTGGGACGGTATGTACTTATTCTAAATTGGGTCTATTTAGTTCAGTATTCGCATGTTTCATCCCGCCAGTTTAAAATGCCAGTATTGACACAGGATGATTTTAACTTGTTTTTAAGGTTGACATTGACTTCGATAAGGAGCCTATTGGGACTGGGAAGGACGGTAAAAATGTCTTCCTCAGGGATATCTGGCCAACTACAGAAGAAATTGCACAGGTAGGCAGTCTTAAAGCCCGATACCATATAATAACATTTTGAAATGAAGTTTAACAGCAATTTAACTTGAGTCTGGAAATTGTCTTAGGTTGTCCAATCCAGCGTCTTGCCTGATATGTTCAAGAGTACATACGAATCTATCACAAAGGGCAATCCAATGTGGAATCAGTTACAAGTACCTGCTACCTCACTGTACTCATGGGACACCAACTCAACTTACATTCATGAGCCTCCTTACTTCAAGAAGATGACCATGGATCCTCCTGGTCCTCATGGAGTGAAAGATGCCTACTGCTTGTTGAACTTTGGTGACAGTATAACAACAGATCACATTTCGCCTGCCGGAAGTATCCATAAAGACAGCCCTGCTGCAAAGTACCTTATGGAGCGTGGGGTGGAACGCAAGGACTTCAATTCCTATGGAAGTCGTCGTGGCAATGACGAGGTGATGGCAAGGGGAACTTTTGCTAATATCCGCCTTGTCAACAAACTCTTAAACGGCGAAGTCGGCCCAAAGACCATTCACATTCCTACTGGAGAGAAACTATCTGTCTTTGATGCAGCAGAGGTGAGTTTTTGCCCAGTTCCCCCTGATTTTCTATCATGCTGCAAGTTTTTTTTGTCTGTCTTGGAATCTCTTGAAGATATAACTAATTCTATCCAGCTGATTTGCTTGTCAGGCAAACAGTTTATTTGCAATACGTGTTCTATCAATGTCCGAACAGTGAATTTCATGACTTAAAGTTTTGATACTGTTGAATCCATATACCTTTGTTCCCTTTTGTTAGTTACAAAGATTGTGGAACTTGGAGGCATCAACACTTTTAATTTCAGTTATATTTTGCTTGATGAACCATTATTATGTTCAATCACTATGCTTTTCTAATCTGAAGTTGTTTGTACATTTCTTAATGATGCAATATACTTGGGCTCGGTCTGTGATCAGCTTTGGTAATTTTGGATCGCTTGTCTAATCTTATGCAAATAAATATTTTTTGTACAGAAATACAAGACAGCTGGGCAGGATACCATTGTCCTGGCTGGAGCTGAGTATGGAAGTGGAAGCTCCCGGGATTGGGCAGCCAAGGGCCCTATGCTGTTGGTGAGACTTGAAATTTGACTGTCTTAGTTCTTTTCATGATTTTGTTAATGGTTTCCAGTTTCCTTTGTTTGTCCTGTAAATTGTAACCTTGTTGTGTAACAGGGAGTTAAAGCAGTGATTGCTAAAAGTTTTGAGAGGATACATCGTAGTAATTTGGTGGGAATGGGTATCATTCCACTCTGTTTCAAGTCTGGTGAGGATGCAGATACACTAGGATTGACTGGTCATGAGCGTTATTCCATTGACCTTCCAAGCAAAGCGAAGATGTTACTGTCACAACCGACACTGGAAAGTCATTCACGTGCACTGCTAGGTTTGACACTGAGGTATCTTAACATTTGGTTTCATTCATATGATTTCTGACTCATAATTTATGTGCTCTGTATGCTTACTAGAACTCTGTTTTAGCATAAACTTTTGTTTGCATTATTATGAATTTTTTTTATTGTTTAAATGGATTTTCAGGTGGAATTGGCATACTTTGATCACGGAGGCATTCTTCCATATGTTATCCGTAACCTGAGCAAGGAGTGAAGGAACAATTCATTTCGGTTTAGTTTTAGACCACTCTGTACGTACGTGCTTCTTGGGCAAGAACCTGATTAAGCAGTAAATTACGGCATTGTTGTTTAGTGGCTTTCCACACACAAGTGAGCTTGTAAAATTTGAGGAATAAAATTCCAATAATAGATGGTTGGCTAAAGGAGCGCATCAGGATTAGTTGTCATATTGTTCACGTAATTGTCTTCAAAATATTCCTAGGCTAGAATTTTGAGGGTTGCAACTAGATGCTTGAGCCCTTTGGGATGGTGCCGGAGGTATGGGTTTTTGCTTTTGAGCTCCTGGAGCCATGTATAAGGATAGCACACCGAAAGAGAAGATTCAGTTAACATTTTTTCCAAAAAATAAAAAATAAAAAGTTAGTTAGAGGCTAAACTCAAAAAATGTGCAAGTACAGGGGAGTTTACATTTTTTGTGGTTGCTGTTGTGTGTATGTGTGGGGTACACTTTGTTTATTTTTTCATTTTGTTGGAAAGTAACTAACTGGAAGATCTGAAATGAAAATAGGAAACCAAGAACCAAAAAATTGTGACTTTCCAGAGGCAAAAGTGCATGAATTGATACGAGGACCTTCAAGAGCTTAACATCAGTACTAGTTTTAATATTTTAACTAAGAAAAGTTACAATGATACTGTGATTGAAGAGTAGTGCTCATCAAACACTCATCAACATAGTGAACATAATGTTAGTCATGACATGCATGTTTTTCATGATGATCACCATCAATGCTCCTCTGGAATGCTCTCCAGAGCTGGCCTCCAATTTGCCTTGCTGCAAATTTCACTTGTAGTAGATTTGCCAGAGACCCTCCTCTCCATCTTTAGTGCACCTAACAGCTGCTCCATAGAAGAGTACTCAGATTGTTCCCTCTTGTAGTTCAGAATTTGCTTCAACTCCTTCTGGGACACCACAACTCTAATCCTCCGACGCGTCCCACCTTCATGCCTCTGTATCTTCTTCTTGCTGCCATTGACATGGATCTTGGTTCCCAGACTGGTATGTTTCTCCTCCTTTGCTACAATTCTCAAGCAATTCCACATTTTGGACATGAAACAAATGAAACAGAGATGATACTTTATATGAGGAAAACAGGACAGGAATCACATGAAGAAGCGAATGTTGCGCCGAGGAGGAGGGAAGATTCTTTATATTCTTGATGCTCAATGCATTCTATATGTACTATAATTCTGATACCTACTTGTTTTTTCTTTTTGTTAGTGTTTAAGTAATGTCCTTCGGTTAGTAAAGGACAAAAGAATAGGTTAAGATATGGTTTGGTCAACCAAAAACGCCATTTATGCCTTTGGTAGCTTCAGATTAACAGAGAATCAAATATTATGATATAGCAAAGCTCACAATTCCATTGGTGTGATTAGTTCACAGTCAAGTTTGCTGTCTGCATAGTGACAAAGTTGGGTCTTGGCCATTTCCAGAGGTTCAAGATTCTTAGTTTAAGTGTAGAGTAGTAGCTTTACCAACTCTCATCATCCTGAAATTTTGTATGACAAAACTATCCTTGCTTATTCTAGGAAACTACCCAATTCTATCCCTGCTAGATAGAGTCAATTTTGATTACAGAATATTTATCTTCTCTGTTAGTTTCTTCAAAAACATTAATCATTTTGAGATAAGGTTATGTGTAATGGGAAAATGATGGTTGAAGATGAAAAGAGTGAGAAACTTTCTGGTTGATTTTATTGATAGTAAATGTATGATTATATACACAATTCACATACAACAAAGAAGGAAAATATGATATGTACATAAATACATGATTTGGTAAAAGGTATGGAAAAGGAAATAGGAGCAAACTATGGGATGCTGTAATCTCTGCTCTAATATCTCCTATAGAAGATGAAATTATCAAACATTGAATGCACCAATCTATGAATGAACAAAGAAACATTCAGATTAGTTCTAATACTGATCTGGTGATATTGATATATAAGCCTTATCAGATATAAAATCAAGAATTCAAGAAATGATTTAATTACAATTACAAGAGAGAACAGTCAGTAGTTAAAGAAATGGAGATCAGTGATCCTCTGGGATGCTGTCCAGAGATGGCCTCCAGCTGCTTCCTCTGATCTCTCCATCACCAGAAACTTTCTTGCTTCTCTTCTTCACTGTCCTCAACAACTGCTCCACAGAAGAGCTCTCTGCAGAGTGATCTTGACTGTATTTCAAAAGTTGCTTCAACTCTTCTTGAGTCACCACAACTCTAATCCTCACAACTCCTCCTCTGCTATCACCATTATTATGTCTTCCTCCATCTTCCACTAAATTGAAACTCACCTTCTTTTTCTTGCCACCATTGACATGACTCAACTTTTGCTCAACTGGAGCTTCCAGATGTGTCTCTTCTTGTACTTGAGCCTCTACTATCATGTTACCATTCAAGCAATTCCCCATATTTAATTTGTTGTAGCTAGAAATATTGAAATGTAGAATGTGATGTTAATGGCAAGGCAAAGAATTATATATAGAGAGAGGAATGGAGAGAGAGAAGAGCACATGAATATCCGGCTGTCACGCCGCGTATTTTTAAGCGAGGAAGTGAGATTATATATATAAAACTAGGAAGATGAGATAGAATAAACACCCTATAAAAATAAAAAATACTATGTTATGCACATGGCAGCTGCCAATGACAAAACCCATGTAATGTGCAGAATATATAGTCAAATGATTTGCTTAGATTAGACTAAACTGGCTTTTTCATCACCAAAGATCAGGCTGTGTTCAATTGAATATAGAGTGACCATCGCAAAATTAAACATAGGTGCATGCATTGAAGTATACATTGGGACATGCATTTGCAATATGGTTGAGTCTTGGAGAAGTTGGGTAAATGTAAAGATAAAGATAAACATTCTGGTTTCCAAGAATTTATGTCTCCTCTTGATTAAGCCTTAATTAATCTCCCATTTTCAGCTAATATATTGCTTGCACATTAACATTGTGGTACTGGTTTCAAACTTGATGAGGAGGAATCAAAATCATAAGTCGGTAATATATATATCAAGCTTTAATTATGAATATTTTAGGCTAGAATTTATATATGATCTACGTACTAGATTCTAATAATTCAATCATATCAAATAGTACTACACCATACTATATTATTATATAAATTAAGTACATACTCGTAATGATTTGAAACCATGCAAAAGCAAAATTAATTCTCAATTATATATAGCATACATGACTTGTTTGTTACCATGATCATTTCATTCTTAATTTAATTTAATCGTACTTTTTTTATGATAACAATCATTTGCATCATTTCAATTAACCAGTTTAATTTCAACATTCAATTAGAGTTATTTGACAATGTTTATGTTTGCAACTAAGCGTTCTTATTTTTACTTTTGCAAAGCCATTAATTGTTTGTTAAATCAAAATCACAAGTTAACAACTTAATTAGCATACCTTCAATGTTCAATTGAGGACACACAAAAACCATAAACATATATATATTCATAGTTTTCAATCTCGAAATTCTAATCCATGCTACACCTCATGCACGCGAAACTCGTACATATTGTCCAGTAATAGTTAAGCATAAAAATTATGGATTAATTATTAAGATTGAGCAAACGATAATGATCAGTGATGGACTAATTGAATTAATTAGTTTGGGAATTGATTGAAATGAATGACAATGATGAAGCAATTGAATATATAATAAGTTGGTGGAATAGAAGAAGTCAAAAGCATAAATGAGAGCGGTGGAGTAGTAGCCAGTGTTGGGGGTATGGTCTGTCTGTGCATGCATGTGAGATGTCCTATAAATTTATTGAGGGAACTATATATAGCCATTTATGCATCTTAACTTGTGTTAAATTAGTGCACTCAATTATGTATGACTTTTATCCACGTGTTAAAATAGTTGTCTTATTGTATTATAAATTATTCAAAAATAATTTTAGAGATTTGGATCTCGGACTTGGAGGATGGTGTCATAGGCTAAAGTCCTTGATTTTAAGTTCTTGGAGCATGGACAAGATCAGTAGCACGCTGTTTGAAGGAGACTCACATGTGTGTTTCCAAAAATCTGTCTCACAGGTAAAGGTAAAATTATATATGAGAGTTCAAACCAAAGGAAAATGACCCCGTCTGGGATGGATCTTCTCGCGGAGCTTTTTGGTATAGCCATAAATTCACGAAAACAGCAGCGGAACAGAGGGTTGACGAGGAAGAGCACCTGCAAACAATGTGGTTTTTTTCTTAAGACTTGAGACTTTTAAATCAGAAAGAGCAGTATTTGATACTCGAACGCGAGAAAGAGGAATGGGAAAGCCGGGCAAAACAAAAGCTTAGACGGCAAGTTTTCGAAAAGTAATGTTATATAGAGAGACAAATTCTAAATGTGAATAATGAACTTCTCATCTTTTACCATGGATGAGTATTTACAATTATCATAATTATTAATGATTCGTGACGAATAATTAGTTGCTGGCAATATGAAGCCCATCTTGAGACTCGTTGTGAGCTTGGATCCTAACCATCTGGCTAGGTGCCTCATATTGTTGGGCCATGTGCCCTCCAAGCATCACAGTTTAAAATTAACCCGTTAGTAGCTCCTGCTACTTCGTGTAACATCCTAATGTTCCAATTGGTGAGGCACATGGAGCTTGAATTTGTCTAGGTGAGGTTCTAAGTTTTATGTGTTTAGGAGAGAATTCTTGGATATTAAGGGGAACTAGGGAATCTTGGAGGGGGTGGATGCTCCCTCTTAGAGATTAAAATGGAGTTGAGATCTTTGGATAGATGGAGGCTCCTTTAAGACTAATTGTTAAGGAGCACTACATAAATACGAAAGTACTTTTTGTGACAATCGATTTATTTATACTAGATACAATTATGAAGTGCAATTTTAAATTGTGAAATATAGCACCTATAAAATTGGCTCAGTTATTAATTATTTTACATATTGATGTGACTTTTAAATGTGTGTCACATATATATAATCTCATCATCTGACTTATAAATATTTTAGTAGCATCAAATTCATGAATCAATAAGTTGTGTTTGTTTAAGTGTTAGGTATAGAATGATCACATGGGTGCTTAGGTCACCTTTCAATTTTGATTTTGATATATGTAGTTTTTAACGAATGAAATATATAGTAATTGTTTGGCGTTTTCTTGCATGTGCTGTGTGGACCAATCATTCTCATGTTCCCTTTATCTTCCTCACAAATTTGTATTATTCAAATGGGCATATAACCGACATTAGCTGCAAATAAATAATTTTACGTTTGACTATTGACACACCATCTTCAGAATTATATGTATATATTTTTTCTAAATAATAAACAGATTATATACACATATTATGAGTTTATGACACTGCCAGCCCATCATAAAGAAAGCCCAAGGCCTGCAAATAGCTCAAGCCCACAACAAACTTGTTGGCTTAACAGCTTGTTGTGGGCTTGAGCTACTTGCGGGCCTAGAAGCCCAAAACTTTTGATTACAGTGAGAACTAATTGATGGATCATATAGCTTGTGACTTGTCATGCAAGAACTTTTGTTGTTTATTCAAAACCTAATATTAAATGCAACATATGGTGTCAAACTTTTTTTTGAGTGTAAAAGACAACTTTATTCATCAAAACATACTCAAATCAAAGTACGAAATACATTTAGGGGGATCGGAGCATCTCGAACCCAAGATCAGACATAGAATTAGAAGTCCTAACAGACTTATGAGTTATTACATTCGTTGATCTAAAACCAATGGAGAACTATACGTTCTCGAAATTGAAAAATAAAGACAAACAGAACCAAATTAACAACGAACCAACCCAAACTACCAGACCATTACAATATGGCACCCTAGACCCTATCTCGAGATCCGACATGATTGGGCCGAATCTTGAGACTTACAAGATCGTTCAAACTCCAAAACTAGCAAATCATAAATATATGACACCTTAGATCCTAACGCGAGATCCGACATGACTTATCTGGAAACACTTTCCCCCTCCACATACGACCAACCTTTATCTTTGATTCATGATAGGACTTTACATACTGCCATCACCTCCACCACCCGAACAAATAAAGCTTTCGCCTCGCTCCGCCGCAACTCACCCCACGTCGTCAATCCTCCGCTTCCGTCGCGCTAACTGCTACAATCCATAAATCCTAACTGCCAAAAAAGACAGAACACGCCATTGGCTGCAAGACAGACCACTATTAAAGTCCATATGGTGTCAAACTTAATTAGTTTAATTGTTGTAAAATGTTTGTTACTTTCAAATTTTATGATCCATTTGGATAATAAGATGTAACCATATATGTACTCTGAATGGAGTCGTTTTATGATTTGAATTTACTTTGAGAATCATATGTTTTTTCATGGCAACCAAAACAAGTAGATGAACAAGTCAAATGAAAATTTGGATTTGCAAAATTTGACTATTAATTTAATCATATATTTGGTCTAAATAATAGGTTTTACTGTTTTAGTTAATGTGGAAAGAGAAATCCCATTGAACTTTTCTACTTCTAATCAATTAACAAAATTTGGATTGTACTACATAATGATTCATTATGGAAAGCTTTGCTGGAGCTATTTTTTTCTTTTTATTGGCAAGGTGCAATGAGTACTATTCATTTTGAAGTTATTGATTTTTTGTTGTGACGTATATGAATAGGTCAGCAATTTGGTATATCATAGACCCATTGGTTCCCGACTAAAAATAAGAAAATAACATCCATTTTGATTGTCCTACTACTCCACCATTTTTTTTTTTTAAGAATTTAATTAATACGATTATTTATAACATTTTAATTTTTTTTACATCATGTTTACAGTAGAATATGTATTTATGAACACCTCACATATTATTCACATTTTTAATTTACATGTCTAGATCATATAAAATAGATTATTAATTTTTTCAAACTGAATCAGTGTACAAAATATATATTAATCAAATCAAACATCTCCCCTTAATTAATCAGTACATTTTTATATACATGTAAAAACCTAAAATCCAATCAAGCCCCAATGTTCCTTCTCTAAGTTAAGTCCTTTTTTTTTCTTCTCAAAATAGATTTCCCTTTTTTTGGCGCCAAAAAATAAAAATCATGAAAATATGCATATAAATGAATTGAAGTATTGAATGATGCTTTGTATATAAATTAATCCATAAGTCATACAATCTTGTATTAAAATAAGTGACTTTATTAAGTGATACTCACTAACATTTATTTTTTTAAGTAAAATATGACACTTATATTCAAATGAAATATGAATTTATTCTTCAAACAAAACAAAGAAATATATATCAAGTTGTTTTTTTTTACTTCGGTTAAGCTAGACTGGCAAGACCATTACATTTATTTAATTATTATTTACACATAAATTTGGAGGATGATTCACACTTGTATTCTATTTATATATATTTTCTCATGTATTTAGTATAACTGATGAAAATATTTAGGGTAGATAATAGATATTTTTCAATGTTATATTATATTTATTTACATTTATCGATTTAATGGAATAAAAAATATTTTTATGATTTTTTGTTTACAAACGTTGATGAGTTATACACTAACAAGTCGCAAAACTTATTGTATTACATTATATCTCACGAGAAAAAAATCAAACGATTTTTAAAAATAATTTTTAATAATCATTGGTGATATTAGAGCTCTTATGTCTCGTTTCTCTAGTTTGGAGTTTTGTTTTACTCGTAGATTAGCAAACAAGGTGGCCCATTCTATTGCTAGGTC
>JAYMSZ010001187.1:0-15263 GCA_036897665.1 Pelargonium citronellum | reverse complement strand
GGATTGTTGGAACACCGGGCTGTTTCTGACTTTGCTCATCGCAATCGCATTCAGGTCAGTTGCTTATTATTTTATATAAGTTTCTTGATGTACATATTTTGCTGTGCTTAAGTGGCCAATGCCCTTTTGTTTTCACAGGCAACTATGATATTCATTGTAGCTTTGGGAATTCAAAGAGTACATCAATCTGAAATCTAGAACAAAAATAGATTTGTATGGATATTACTATCTATATGCTATATAGTATCAATTTACTGTATCCTTGTTAAGCTACTCCTTACTGATAAAGGAATTACTATCTTTTTGTATAAAGTTAGCGCTCCAGGATTTAGGATTTTTATTATGGTCTATCTAGTTTTAGTTGCATGGTTTCTTCCTCCATACACCATCAAGTATCTAATTGAGTTATGACCTTTTAGTTAACAGAAGTTTCTTCTCTGTGGAGTTTTGGGGTTTCTTTAGCCTGATAATTTGGCATAATTTTCTGGATCGGTCTACGGTTTTATTCTTGAAGATTCCCATTTTTCTGTTGAACTTCCAGTTGTTTATGTTCCGAAATGTTTTTTTTTCTCGCTCCTGTTCAAAAGAATTGGTACCTGTTTTAGTGCTATGACATCTTTCTTTTGATGTAGGTATGGGTGTGGTAGAAAGAACTTGGCCTTTTTTTTTTGTCGAATCTACTGTACAGTTGGGGTTTAATAAAACCTGGTGTAAAACATGCTAATTTTACTCTCTCTCTTTTCTTTCTTATTTCATCTTCTTTTTTTTTTTTTTTTGGTATCTCACTGCACACATTGTTGGGCGTATATTTCTTGTTAAGCAGTCTGGATTTAATAGTCTTATCCATCTATTTCTTCAAGATATGCTTTCATATTTTTTTCATTACTACTATAAAAATGTGAGACGAGTCAATGGCTTGTAAGTTGGAGGTGCGGGGTCATGCAGTATTGTAAAGATGGAACATGACTTTTGATCTTTCTATAAGTCGTTGCTTGAGTGTTTAGCTATGTCTTGATTACTAATACCATAATATTTTTCAGTCACTGCTCCGCGGGAGATTCTTGCGAAATGAAAGGCCTGCTGAAGAGGAGAGACCACCTTCTGTGGCGGCAAGTGAATTAGTACAGTTAAGACAACGCCACACCGTTTCTGGTTTGAGGTATAAACTATAAGCCCTCTTGACCATGCAATATGCCTTGAATAATGGTGCATTATTTGCTCTAGAACCAAAGAACAAATATTAAATAATTTAGTCATATTTTCTTGCGATCTAAAGATTGAAGTGTCTATTGTTGATTGACATACAAGAAATTTGATGGTCATTACTATAACAATATGATATATTCCTTTTCTCTTTTAGGGAGGGGTTCCGCTCCAGATTAGAAACTATTGTTCGTGGTCAAGTGAGCGGTCATTCTGATACAATATCTAACATCAATGCTAATGATTCTGGAAATGAATGGACTCAAGCAAATACTTCACAGGAGATCCAACGTGATAACCTAGAGCAGCCTGAACCAGTGGGTCTGGAGATAGATGTTAATGAGATTCAATGGTTGGTAGATCAAACTGGAAACTCTGAAAGCAATGCGCAAGAGACTCCTAATCAAGGAGGGGATTGGACACAGGAAATTGCTGAAGATGAGAGAGGAAACAATGCTCAGTTTAATGAATGGAGAGATGGTAATGCTGGAGATACGAATGAGAATTGGCAAGAAAGTTTAGTTAATGATTGGCCTCAAGAAACTCCTAGAAATGCTGATGAAGATAATCGCCCACAAGAACCACAGGTGGGGTGGAATGGGGACGGCTCTCAGGAGACCGCTGAAAATTGGTCTGAAGGGCCTTCTGATCGTCCAAGAGTTCGCCGTGCTGTTCCAGTTAGAAGAATAAATAGATTTCATCCTCCTGATGATGAAAATGTGTATAGCATGGAACTCAGGGAACTTCTGAGCAGGTATTTAAACAATTTGGAGAGCTTTCTGTGTGTCGAGTACTATAGATCATTGCTTTGTACATTCATATAATGGAGTTTCATTCCTCAATTTTACAGGAGAAGTGTTTCTAATCTTCTTCGTAGTGGTTTCCGAGAAAGTTTGGACCAGCTAATACAGTCATATGTGGAAAGGCAAGGCCGTGCACCCATTGACTGGGACCTTAATAGAAACCTGCCGACGCACACTCTTCACCAGATCAAGATCAGGAGCAGCAGAGAGATGAACAGGCCGAGGATCAGCGTGGTACTGTTAACAGGCCTTCACTTGTGCTACCCTCTCCACCAGTGCCTCCACCACAGCCTCTTTGGCACCAGGATTTGCATCACAGCACTTGGACTCGCCACAGCATACAGCGGTCAGAAATAGTGAGCATCTTTCCTCTTTTCATCTTATTTTGCTGATGGCCAAACTATTTCTTTTGTTTTAAGAGTTCGATGTTGGGCATTTTGTTTCCCTGTCTCTGTTTTATTTATTTATTTTGTGTTTTATATATATACAGAGAAGTCATTTGCTATTAAATGTGATGGCGACTGCCATATTTTTACTGAACCGTTGCCATAGCAAGTGAGGGCTTCATTTAGAAGATGACCTATTAATTCCTGAATTTGGAAACCTTTCCCTAATTTTACTTGTCAAAACAATTATCTGTTTCTAGTATTTTGTATTTCTGCAATCTTTAGTTTGAAACTGAATGTGGGTGCTGATTTGGACTAGGAATGGGAGATGATTAATGATCTGAGAGCTGACATGGCAAGACTTCAGCAAGGTATGAGTCACATGCAGAGGATGTTGGAAGCCTGCATGGATATGCAACTGGAGTTGCAGCGCTCTGTTAGGCAGGAAGTTTCCGCAGCTCTAAACCGATCGGGTGGCGAAAAAGGTCGGCCTACAATCTCGTGATCATTATTCCTTCTCTGTTCTGCAGTAATAGATAATAAAATCTAAATTTTAATATTAGTGTTTCTGATTTCAGTTTCAACAACTAAAGTTTTAACCATTGCAGGGTTGGGAGCAGAGACATCAGAGGACGGGTCTAAGTGGGGCCATGTAAAGAAAGGGACTTGTTGTGTCTGTTGTGATAGTCACATTGATTCTCTGCTGTACAGGTGAATACATATACGAGAAACTTTTTTACACCCGTCTTACATGCTGCCTACCTAATCGTGTTGGTGATGCTCATTTTGTTGCTTGTGTTTTGTGTTCAATTCCAAAACGGGTTACAGATGCGGACATATGTGCACTTGTTCGAAATGTGCTAACGAGTTAGTTCGTGGTGGAGGAAAGTGCCCACTATGTAGAGCGCCCATTCTTGAGGTGATCCGAGCATACTCCATACTGTAGAAAGAGGGAAATAGAGGAAGAACAATAAAGAAAACGAGTAGGATGATATAGTCAGAGATGTTCGGAAGTTAATCTCAGGCCGTTTACATGAATGGGAAGCTCCTCGGGATTTTGTCTGTAGAGTGTTCAGTTGTTGGCGCTGTTCTTTGTTCTGATTATAAGAAATGTTGTGCAGTGTATAAATGGAATATGGCAAATGGTACCGTTGATGATTCATCATTCATGCGTAAATAAAATGTTGGGTGGAAGATTCTTTTCGTTCCTTTGTTCTTGTTACTAACATTCACAACCAACTCTCCAAGTAAATTGGCTATGCCTGTTGCTCTCAAGTCACAGATACAACTTGTGAGTGAATATTATGTAAATTTTCATGCTTGTTTGAGTAACAGCAATGCGAATGTGGTTGTGCGTGCACGAGCAACGAGCCTGGGGGCAAGAAGCCCAAGTCTCGAGAGGGCCCCAAGGTGGACCCCACACCACCAACATTCGATCACACAATGACACATGATGATAATTGAAAGAAGATACAAATACTATCTTCTTCCAATCATAGAGAGATCTCACAATCTCATATTGATTCTCTCTCTAGCTTTATCTCTCTAAAATGCTTTTAGAGCTTTCGTATATTTAGGCCAAGATCTCATTCTCTCACCTGAAGTGGCGTGCCATGAACACCCCGGGTACCCGCTCTTGGGCGTGTTGTCTTGCGCATGACACATGTCTGAAGCACGACATCCAAAGTACCTTGAAATTGGATTATACATTAAGCATTGGACAATTGCATTTAGAGAATTTTACACTTAAAAAATAATACCCTGTACACGTGGACGTACGCAAACAACAATTTAGTATTTTTAATTCAACAGTTCAAACAGGCGCATTAACAATGTTTCAATCATTTTTATTCAGTATTACTTTTCAATTGAATAAACACGTATTTAACATATCTGAATTTATTACTTTTATTCTTCTATTGGTTTCGTTGTCACTATTGACTCCTCATATGCGATCGTAAAAAAAAATGAAAAAAATGCAGGACGCTGCATCCATTTTCGAATTTTATCAATGTAAAGATCACTTTAATTAGTTCTGTTACAGGAATTACAGGACGCTACATCCACTGCTCTCCTGAACAATATATTAAGTCACTATAATTACTTTTATTTCTTTCTTCGTATAATGAATATGACTTGTAACTATGAACTAAAAAATAGTGGTAAAAAAGGGCAATTGAATTGAAGAGTAAATCCCCCAAAAGCACCATTTCATTCACGAAAACCAGCTCTTTGGGGTGTTCACCTCCTTCAGCTTCACCAGGAGTTCTTCGCGTTGCGTTTCAACCTGAGCATATTTGAGGCTCAAATGGGAGTATCGTTGGCGTATATCCTTCAACTCTATCTCAAGCGACGATGCCTCGCAGTTGCATTCTTCATTCTTTGAAGTCTTGTCTTCATTACTCGACTTCTCTGGAGCATCTTCATGGCTATTTTCTCCCTTGGATAGCAATCTGGACACACAGGAGCATTTACAAGTTCAATTACAATAATTCCATAAGACACTTTCTGGGGGCGTCAAGGATTTGAACACCTGGCCTTTTAGTAGTAAAGCTATGGTATCATGTTAGAGAACCAGTTCTACTAAAAGCTCAACCTAATAGTTGAAGTCCTCATTTATTAACTAAAGTTAACAGGTGTTTGTCTCAATAAGACTAATCATAGTCATGAGAGGTTGTTTTCAGCTAGTCTAGCAATTACAGATACAAGTGTCAAGAAGTAGTGTATTACTAAAATTATATAGTAGTGTGTATTATTCCTTATAGAAACTCACTAGGTTAGGGCATTGCCTCTTATCATTAAGAGCGCACGCTTGTGGACACACATGCATTTGTTGACAAACTAGCTACATGGGAGCTTGTAATGCCATACAAGAAACCCGAGAAAACTTTCATTTGTAAATCGAAGTCCTCTATTTGAGACTTGTGTCTTTCAGACTATAGATTTAAAGGAGTCAAAAATAGGTAAACACAGAACTCAAAAGAGTAGTACTGTTACCCACCTCCTTAGTTGAGCTTTATACATGTCATTTGACTCCAAAGCCTCGGCTAATTCTATCTCAAGAAGCTGGATCTTTGAAAAAGGATCGAATCCTAATACTTGAGAATTTTCAGAATTGTAGTCTCGTTGGTTAGCAACCTGAAATCAACAAAGGCTGGAGTCAGAGACATTTGAATTTGTAAACCACTTTGTCATCCTTGTTTAACGAGAGAATCTAAAATACTATATAGATAACAAAGTGGAATTTGTGAAAATCAAGTAATGCATTGATAATAACCTGCTGGTGGTCGGGATTTGTTCCGAGCTCTCCTAAAGCTAGCTGCAACTGATTTGTTTCCTCAGATGGTTTTTCCATGAGTTGCACAATACTGTTATCTTTCTCCTGTCATAAAAAAAAAGTCGAGTTATAAGATTCCCTCTTTGTTTTGGTTAGTGAAATAAATATAAGATTTTATTAAACTACAGCAATACCGACCAGTAAAAGCTTTGATTCATCATCATGGATAGAAGTCCTCGAGGCTTTGCATTCAGGACAAGTTGTAAGATTTGCACCTTTGACCTCACTATTACCCTGTTTTACTTCCATATTGTTTTGCAATCCCTCTGCTTGACATCTTTTCAGGCACTCTTCCTTCTCCTCCTCGAGCAATTTTATCTTCCTCTGGAATTGACTATTCACTCTCTTTACCCGGGATAGCTCGTTTTTCAGCTCAGCCTCCTGGGCATTTAGTGCATCTCTTGCAGTTAAATCACCCTCCAGTCGAAAAACCTTTTCCTCGAGCACAACTTTAGTGCACCTGCATTCTTCTAATTCAGTCACAACCTTCTGCATAGTAGCTAATTTCTTAGCCAGTGAAACTTTTTCCGCCTTCAGTTCTTCATAATCTCCAGAAAATAGCTTAAATGAAGCCTCGACTCTCTCATTTTCAAATTTGGCCTCATCAAGTGATCTTCTAAGAACCAAAACTTCATCTTGAAGCAGTACTATTTTCTGCAACTGAACCTTAAGGTCTGAAATTTCTTCTGCTACATGTAGCCCCTCATATTCAGAAGCTTTTAGTTTTATCTCAAGCCCTCTGATGACATTTCTAAATTTAACTTCATTGGACTTGACATCTTCCAGCAAGCCCAGTAATTTTTCATTGTCAGCCATTAGAACCTCCTGGTTCTGCTTGGAAGCAGCCAGTTCTCCCATTAGTCCTAGTATCTTCGCTTCAGATTCTGTCTGGAGTGCATCATACTTGCTGTCAGATAATCTAAGTTTTCCTCGAACTTCTTCAAGTGCAGCTTGAAGCATAGCTTTATCTGCACGTAAGCAAGATACTTCGAGTACAGCTTCTGTTTTCTCCTTTTCATCGTCAGTTGTAGATATACGTTCGATGAGGTGAGCAACCTCCATTTGAAGATTCTCAACTTCAACTGTTTTCTCCAACATCTGAGTGAATAGGCTCTCTTGCTGAATCAGTTTCTCTTTATGTTTTCTGTTTTCAAGAATAAGTGCATCCAGTTCTGAATTTAGGGCTTTCTCCTTCAACGTGATTTCTTCCAGCAATGAAGAAAGTTTCTCCTCACAAGCCTCAACTTCCCTTAACATACGAGACAAAACTTCTTGTGATTCCTTCATTTCAGCTTCCAAGATAGTACAATGCTCATGTAAATCTATGTTTTGTTTCCTTAGATCTCCATTTGATTTCTGAAGCAAACTGCATTCTTCAATGAGACTTTCGGCTGTAGCTTGCAACTTTGGGTTTGCCATTCTCAGATATTTGCATTCTTCTTGAGATTCCAACCACCCATTCTGAATTTCTTGCACCTTCTGTTTCATATCAACTTTTTGTGCCTCCATTTCACTTTCCAGTTTTTTCACTTCATCCTGCAGATGCATAGCATGAGATTCGGATTTCTGTAGTTCCAAACGACCTGACACCCTTTCATCAGTTAAATATCTCACTTGCGCTTCCAAACCACATATTCGTTCTGATAATTGTACATTTTCTTCTTCTAGTTCAAACAAGTGAGCCTCCATATCATGTTCTCTATTTTCTAATTCTGACGATTTCTTTTCAAGAGTCTTGTTGGCTGAAACCTGGGAATCCATGTTGCTATTAAGTGCCATCATCTCATTGCGCAAATCATCCAAGGAATTGGAGGTGACATCACCTTTTCTGAGCATGGTTTTGATATTTTCCTCCAACTTAAATTTCTGTTCCTGAAGATTAGACATCTGTGTTTCCAACTCTCCTTGGCAATGCCTAAGAGCCCGAATCTCTTCCTCCTTTAGAATATTGTCAGCCTTGAGCTTGTCCATCTCAGAAACCTTTTCCAACAGTTCCTTCATCTGATCTTTAACTTCAGGCTCCAATTCCACGCGTAGACTCTCGACTCCCAGACTAGTGCAAACACTATCTTCTGTTGAAGTATCACCCTCCACTTTATTAACACTAATCTCTCTTGCCTTGATCACTTCTTCACTACATTGAATTTCGTCTTGGCATGGAGTAATATTTGCTTCAACTAATCTTTTTAGCTGGATAAAGTTGTTCAAGATAGCCTCAAATTCCTCCTTTTGTAAATCGGTAGTTCTCGAAATCTCTGGACCATCAATACATTCTTCGTTTACAGCTGAAAGAAGAGGATACTGTTGCTTCTTCATGTTGGCTCCGTACAGTTGAAGCTGTTTATCTACTTTGGAGAGTGTTGAGAGCATGGCACCGTCATGCGATTCGTTATTTTTTAGTTCTGTGCAGATGGCCACAAGATGGCAGTCATTCTCAGTTTTCTTTCCTTGGAAACATTCTAACTGTAGCTGAAGTGAATCGATCTCCATTTTCTGCTCTTCAGCTCTGGCATGACATTTAGAAAGTTCACTTTCAAGATGATCAGCTTTATCCTTGAATGCTTGCAACTGGAGCTCAAGGTCAGCGCACTTATTCCCAAGATCCATGCATTGAACCTGCAAGTGATCAGTAGAAACTTCTTCAATGAGGATTTCCTTCTTCAGCTCCTCTTCAGGCTCACATACTTCGAGCTTTAGTTTGTTTGCTTCAGATTCAGAGGTAGAAGGATAATTATTTTCTAGACACTCATTAACTGAAGAATTAGAAGGGGAACCACATTGTGGAATGTCCCTGCTTGATTCTTTGAGCTTAAATAGAAGATTCAGGTTTTCATCAGTAAGCTCATTGCAGTCTCTCTCAAGTTCCTGCACCTTCTGTCTGAGAGCTTCATTTTCTTGATATAGATTGCAGTCACCTCCATTTTCAAAATTCGTTTCCTTCAGATTAGGAGAATCAAGAGCTTTGGATAACTTTGATTCCAAGTTAAATATCTCTTCCTCTTTTGCAGCTAATTTCTTCCTCCATTCTGCCTCACAGTGTACTAGAGTTTGAGCCTTCAGACCTCGTTCGACCTCTATCTCTTGGTTTTTTTCCTCTAGAGATTTTGCCAGAGATTGAATCGTACTTTCCAAATTCTCTTGCGATTCCTGCAACTGCTTTAGCTGAAGCGTTAGAGTTCTGCCATCCTCTGGGTCACACTTGTTATCATCTTCAGATTCAGATTTTGTCATTGAAAGACTAGCAATCTCCATTTTCTGCTTGTCTACTGTCTCTTCCAGTTCCTGGAGAATGGAAAGGAGCTCAATGTTTGATTCCTGATATTTCTTTAGCTGTAAGGCCAAATTAGCATTTGATTCTTTCTGAAACTTTATCTCATCTTCCAATTCCTTTTTAATAGCATCCGCATCTTTGGCTTGATACTCTGTATTGTCAGTGGCAGTTTGTATAGCAGCTGACTCGCCCAACAAAGTTTTGAGTTGTTCAATTTCCTGCTTTAAGCCATCACATGTTGTTTGCGTTTCTGAAAGCTCCATCTCAAGAGTAGCCTGGTGCTCTGAATTGTCAGATAATTCCTTCTGCAACTTTTCCTGATCAACCATTAACTTTCTAGCATTTTGTTCCCACATCCTAGCTTCTGCTTGAAGCTCCTCGATTCTAACTTCTGTGGCTTCTAAAAGCTCTTTAGATGAATGAGCATTCTGTAAAGGCGATGCCGTAAGAGAACGTGGAACTCGAGTGGAGTTTTCTCTTTGATTCTGGCTACCAGAATTTACCTTTGAATTGAAGGACGAGTGATTAGATCTAGAAGAATCATTATAAGAATAGGAACCATAGGGAGAACCATTTTGAGATCCATTTGAATCTTGTCTTCCAATCAAATTATTTGTGAAGTTCCTCTGAGGGGATAAAGTTTCCCTACCATAGGAATCATCAACATAATCAAAGCTACTGCGCGATGCTGAGAAATTTGTGTCCTGTAGCAACAAGAGAAGGCTTCATCAGCCACATGAAAGAGAGAACATATCAACTACATTTAAAAAAAAAAATTTACCCATAACCCCTCCCTACCCGATCGAACGAGATTGTAACCCACGGCCGAGATGTGTGCCTTGACCATTGAGCCATCCGCCAGGGGACTATCAATTATCACATTCAAATCCTAGTAGGCTAGATTGCTGAGTGGTAGCAACTTACTTAGAGATGTACACAACTTCTGATCTTAATGGGTTTTAAGTCATCTAATTTCAATAGAAAAGGTAGTGTAGCCCACAGCATCATTCATAGTAGCCTACATTTAGGACGTGTAAAACCCATAATTGGGTTCATGATAGTCATTTATAATGGGAAACTCTAGGGGTCAAAACTGGAATCTAATTTCATGCATGGATGCTAAAGTTTGTGCATTAAATGAAAGTGTTATCACCAGACAGCTCATTACAAGAGAGTTGACCATACCCTGCTATAAAGATCTCCAGGAAGAGAAGTATTGTCCAAATGATTACTAGATGAAGAACCAACACTCCTGGTGCCCGTGCTATCAGATACATCTGATTTGTTTTCCACGTCATCATAGTCATCATTCGCATCTTCCATATATGAATTTGTGTCCTTCCATTCCTCATCCCTTTAAAAGATTCAGTAACGATAATCACAACTACTGAACAAACAAAGGTTATCATAACAGAAAATTACAGTGTAGTACAAACCTGAGTGTTGTACGTGGTGTCAAACATTGAACTTTAACCTACAAACAGGAAAGGAGTACAATGTGTGCATAAAGATAGGTCAGAATTCCATAAATAGTGACCTTCAAACCAAATGAGTGATTGACAGATATTTAAAAGTCAGCCTGTATTCTAGCTAAAGGAGAAAAGGAAGGGGACTACCAAATTTGCTGGTTAAAAATTGGGCATCTGTTTGAATGGTTTTTATAGCCTTTCTCAAAGTTCAATAGATCCCATGAACTGGCCCATTAACTTTAGCATGGCATCTAAATTTAAATCTATGGAAAGAACTCAACTTTCACAATCAAGAGGCAATATTAGGATGTGAATTATCCTCCCTCTTTCACGCACTTCAATGAAAAAAAATCAAGAGGAAGACAGACAAGGAAACTCCAAGCTCAGAAATTTACTTCAATATATATGCAGAGTAACAATTACAAGCAAAGTACTATAAATGCATGTATACTTATGTTCTATGTTCACCTATTGGCAGCATGTTTTCTGTCTACACCAAAAAAGCTGGTGTAGTATTGCAAACAAAACTGGGGATGAGAAGATAGCTCACTTGTAAGATTGTCCCATAGCTACATCTCTTCAATGGCAATGAGACAGGAACTGATGTTTTTGAACTCGTATAGTTTGCCAAGTTAATTGTAGCCTCTCCAAGTATAGCAGATCTTGCTGATCCCTAAAACAATAATGTCATCAGAACTGAAAAAGAAAATAAACTAACAAGAAACTTAATCACATTTTCATCAACAAATAACCAATTCAATAAGGCATCAGACCATGGAAACAACAAACTTAAAGCAGCGCTCTTCAATCTCTTTGGAAGCATCATCTTGGGAAAGCCTGATAGACTCTGACAAAGTCTCTGTCCATCGACAACTCCCATTCCTCACTGATGCTTTACCAGATTTGCTTGTGGTTTTCCCAGTTTCAACAGAGATGATAGACACAAAAAGCTTGTCCCATCCTTTTGGTACCTTCACTCAAAAAAAAGTGCAGTAAACTAAATTAACAGATAAAATGTGTAACCAATTAACAAAAAAATTTGGAAATTAATAAGACAGTTAGCTAGATGTGTACAGGCAAGACAGCCGCCTATGCTACACTTAAAAAATTCTGTTTACTATAGTCGTCCACATAACTTAGATATGCAGAATATAAAACCTTCATACATGTTTGTAAATTGCAAGGCTTGAGAAACTGGATAAAGGTAGAGATACAGCATTTTTTATATGTCTACTTTACCTTCTATTCTTGTTGAATGTCCACTAGTATAGGCTAATGATCTTATGCCTAGCAGACTAGCACCAAGGAGATGATGGTAGTATGCTACTAACACTAAAAGTATATCATTATGGAGATATAGACAATAAAGCACTTGTGTCACCACATATATCTCCTCTCCTAGGATATAGATAAAAAAAATGCAAAATTATCCAAGAAACTCTTCAATTTTTTTCATTCCATTATTGCAACACATAATAACAACTCCATTTCTTATATAAATACCATTTATTACTTCTCAGAATTTTACTTAAAATGCCATCCAATTTACTGGCTGCTAATCCAATGCCTTCAACTGGCAAAATGAGGAACTCAGGCGATTAATTACATTTTCACCAACGTTTACAAACAGTAATTTTCTCCAGCTCCACCAAAATTCAAGCCAAATACTACAAGATGCAGCTCCTCTGCAGATGTACAGCAACTCGAGAAACATAAACTTCAAACATTCAATCAATTAAGGCCTAAGAAACAACATCTTTTATTTTTTGTCAGATAAGATTCCAAACATTATCCAGTAAACTTTCATGAATCGCAAAAGAAACAATAAAAATATCCACAAGCCTATATGCATAATGCATCAAATGTGCGTACGAATCTATCACGCATATATGTACGCAATGTATGTTGAGCAAGTAAAGATGAACAAAAAGCTATCGATGTTCGATGTACCAGTAACTTGCATATAGATACACATCTTCAGCAGATTTGAACGATAAACAGAGATCACGGAGGTGGTGTTGACAATGGAATAGTAGATTCGAAAACATCGCTTCAAAAAGAAGTAATCGAAGATGTTACCTGCAGAGCATGGAAGCTGGAGAAATTGAAATCGAATCTGTCGCCGATTCTATCGGACTTGTGCTTGTGTAGCCTGAACATTTTGATTGTCTCGTCGATTCCTTCAGTTTCTTCTCAAAACTTCCATGAGAAGTCACGGAGGAGATCGATTTCTGGCTTTTCTTCTACAGGCACAGACTGTCACAAGCTCTCACTCACATGCTCTGTGCCTTGCTCTCGCAACAACGGAAACAGTGGTGGTGGTTGTGTATGTGAATTTTGTCTGTGTGGGCGTTGTCTACTATTTCCTGTTTTCTCGGGGACTGTTTTTCAACTATTTTCTCTAGTTTTTCTTTTCATTTGTACCCTCATATCCTACTTTATTTGTTATTTCATCCCTCTTTTGAGTCTTTTTTTTTATTTATTATTATTTGGATTATAGTATCTTACAAGTAAAAATTACCAACTTTGAAATTATTTTCTATTTGGAAAAAAGGTACATTATTGTATTATACTAGGCATTTTTATATTTTAACTGTATTAATTCATTTCAAACGATATAGAGCTTGTGTGAGGCTGAGGGGTGGCCGGTTCTAGAGACTGTGTTGTGGGCGAGGGAAAGGGAGGTATAGGGTGATTGGATTGGAAACGAATGCGCTATCTATTATCTCGGTGGTTTAGTTGGGCCATCAGAAAGTAGGGAGGGTGGGGGTGGAGCTGTTAGTGGATGATTGTCAATCGTTTATAAGTGATTTTAACGACGTTAGTTTTTTTTATTGTTTTTGCTTTGCAAATTGAGTGACTCATGAATTAGTTAAGTTAACTGATTTTTCATCATGCGGAAGTTTTTGAATAGTAAAGTTATCTCGAGTAGTATTTGAAATTGTATCTTTAGTATAAAACAATTGTTGATGAAGTGTATATAATATAAGAATAAAAAACCATTAATTCATTTTAATTATTTACCTAAAACATTTATAAAGTGATTGGTCTTAACATGGATTAGTTAACATAAGTGTAGATATGCAACAAATACATTGCTTGTAATGCACCAAATACATTACCTAAAATGAGGTGTGAAATGTATTTGGGAGACTAGATACCAACAATCAAAGTATATATGGCCAAAAAAGAGAAAATTAATAAGAGGTAAATGGGGTGGGTGGTGGAAGTTTCCTTATAGCATATAATTGATAGCAAAATAACATGTTCTTTGTTGATCAAAAGTCATGGGCAAGTATTAACTTTATGTCCCTACATCCACATGGTCACATGTTATAGTTGGACCTACCAATAATCCACATATCCACATATTTTTTTTTCATGAAATAAATATATATTATCACAAATCACAAGTTGGCCATAACTAGCCAACCAGCCTTACAAAATCTTGTGATATTGGCTTATCAACTTGTCTATTTTTTGGCTTCAATTTCATCATGGTAAATTTATGTTTGGGTAAAGGAGGGGAAGGTTACAAGGAAGGCAAGAAGAGCCACATTAATCAACTACCATGACAATGAGAGACCAAAGTCACATCCTATTAATTAAGATGCTTAAATGCTTGGAGTTGAAAGAAATACCATTTATATCACAACCACAAGCAACCATTCCATAAACTGCAACACTCAAGTTTAGAAAGAAAGAAAATCTTGTATTTTGGTTGGGTTTGTTGCAAAGTTTTAATAGGTCATGAGTTACACCATAAAGTGTTGTTTTAATAGGTCCTCTTACCTCATGCAGTAGAATTTTAATTTAGAACGAAGATAATAATACATTAAAAATTGCACATGATTTTAATGAATTTTTACTGTAAAACAATGTGTTGGATCCAAATTTTAGTGAGTTGTCATAATCTCATTGTTATTTTAGCCTAAACTAAATAATTAATGATTTAAATTCATCGTTCTAGTTTAAGAAAATAACATATTCAATCAAAGTTGTATTTTAAATTTTAAACTCATTTAAATTGTGACTTTGACATTATTTTTCAAACTAATGTCATTCCATAGCCTTTTGATATATGGACTTAATATTTAAAAGACATTTCATAGAATAATTTAGGGGGAAATGTTTAAAAAAAAAATTCAAATTTTCCACCATCTAATGGATGAGACAAAATGTGGGCAACAAACATAAAGATGAGAAAGTACAAGGAAAAAAGTGAAAAAATGTGGAATATGAAGTGCCTATCGTAAAGTAAAAAGTAGGGGAGAAGCAAAGTACAATTGCTTTTATTTGAAGAGACGTGTCCGCTTTTCATTGGGTATGGCTAGCGTGTCCAACATGTTGCGGTGTTTACTTCGTATGCAGTGTTTGGGTATGTACACGTGGGGCAAGAAGAAGAGCGAGTAAATGGAATTGTGTACTCTCGAGAAAGCGATAAGGAAGGAGGTGCGCAAAACAGAGTAAAAGTGATTAGTAGTTAAAATGTGCTAATTATTTAACTGATACTTTTCTTTTGTTGTTGGCAACTGGCAAGTGGGCCAACCAATTTTGCATTTCTGAGCATAGAATTTTGTAAAATCAAAATACAATATGGAAATATATATTCTTGTCATATCTATTAGATTGAATTTTTAGTTGAGTTGGTTCTTTAACGTAGTATTAGAACTGGTTTTGATTCAGTAATGAACTTGTTAATGTTACCTCCCTCCGTGGTTTCCGGCCTGCTTGCAGATGGACATGTCTGCAGCGGCCCACGGATAAGAAAAATACCTACACATGAGGAAAGAT
>JAYMSZ010001186.1:0-15267 GCA_036897665.1 Pelargonium citronellum | reverse complement strand
CTATCTTTTGGACTGAAACGGCACATTTGATAGTTCAGTGACCAAAACGGCACGATTTGAATAAGATAGTGACTATTTTGGACTTTTTTCCTTTATTTTAATTCGCCCTATGTTGATTTAGTTGCAACCAAACATATCTTTTGTTAGAATTTTAACGATTCAAAAAACAATTTATTTTTACATACAAATTTTAGGTAAATAGTGACATCAAATTTTCAACAAAAAGCATAGAGAAATCAAGAACACCTGGATGGACCAAAAACAGAATTAAAAGTTGACTAAAAAGACCGAAGTGAACATGAAGAATGAGGTGTGCCACCATGACAACTTGTCTCCTTCTTTTGCTAAAAATTAATCTCATTTATTTATTTATTTAATTCCAGAAAATGAGTGTTTTCTTCTCCTAATATGGAATTTAAATTAAACAATTAAATATTTTAACAGAACTCTAACTGGCACAATCTTTTTGCCACGCCGTGTCGGTCGCCACCTGTTCAAAACGGTGTCGTTTAGTGTTCAAAGCTTGCTCCTTTTTGCACCTTCCTATACGGCTAGGCTGTACTGCCTGCCTACACCTACTTCAAACCAGCCAAAAAGTAGCTCAAGAACAGGAATCATTATATATATTGTAATTATGTTGTTCAATTTATGATCTTTGGTTCATGTATTCGGAGAAATTGTTTCATTTTCTCTGGAAAAATTTTCTTTCTTCTTTTGGTGACAGTCTCATTATTTTATATAAAGAAAAAAATTGAGCTTTTTGCTTGATCTCTCCTCTTCCCTTTCATTTTCTTCTTTCCCAATTTCTGCACATTTTAGGGTTAGGGTTCCGAGGAAGAGGAGCCCGGAAGTGAAGACCCTTTTGCCCATTTGTTCACATTCTGGCCTTGTAGCCCCAATTTTGGTTCCCAATGAAGCGAAACAAGCTTGACTCGGTGGCGTCCCTGAGTCGACTCAGGCTTGTTCAGGTTCTGATGGGGTTGCTGTTTCTTTATCTCGTCGTCGTGAGCTTCGAAATCCCGCTCGTTTTCAGGAGTGGGTTCGGGTCGGCGCCGTCGCGTGACGGGTCTTTCGGGTTCATCACCGACGCTTTTCCAAGGCCTCTGGTGCTCGAGAGCGAAGAGGAAGTTGGTGACAGAGACGCTCCGAGCCGCCCTCTCGACGACCCTCTGAGGGTTTCCCGGGGAGCTCCGTACCGGTTGCCGGCGCGGAGGATGCGCGAGTTCAAGAAAGTTTCCGGCTTGGTGTTCGACGAGAGTGTGTTCGATAGTAAAGACGAGTTCTCGGAGCTTCACAGGTCCGCGAAACATGCTTGGGTGGTTGGGAAGAAGTTCTGGGACGAGCTCCAGTCGGGGAAGATGAAATTGGACACGAAGAAGGCTGAGAACCGATCGGAGGTGTGTCCACATTCGATTGCGCTATCCGGGTCGGAGTTCACGGAGCGAAATCGGGTTATTGTGATTCCTTGTGGATTGACTCTGGGGTCGCATATCACTGTTGTGGGGAGACCACATTGGGCTCATGCAGAGAATGATCCAAAGATATCTGTGTTGAAAGAAGGAGATGAGTCTGTTTTGGTGTCTCAGTTTAAGATGGAATTGCAGGGGTTGAAGACTGTGGATGGTGAGGACCCTCCTAGGATACTGCATTTTAACCCGAGGTTGAAGGGGGATTGGAGCGGAAAGCCGGTGATCGAGCAGAACACATGTTATAGGATGCAATGGGGGACGGCTCTGAGGTGTGAGGGGTGGAAATCTAAGGCTGATGATGAAACTGGTAGGTGATTATGATGTGTTTTTCCAATAGTTCATTAGCTTAACATTTTGGTGTTTGAAGGTTTAGGGAATTTAATCTTATTGTAGAGATGAGGAATGGTTGGTGTGTTTTCTACATTCTAATTATAGACTTATAGTTCTGTAATTGAATTGACAAATGCTGAAATTTGATGTGTTAATCTTGTATAATGACATTTGGTTTTTGTCAGCTTCATTGATTTTTGTATATTGTGCAGTTGATGGACAGGTGAAATGTGAGAAGTGGATACGTGACGATGATGATCACTCAGAAGAATCAAAGACCACATGGTGGTTGAATAGGTTAATTGGGCGCACTAAGAAGGTGACGGTGGATTGGCCTTACCCTTTTGCGGAGGACAAGTTGTTTGTTCTAACATTAAGTGCTGGATTGGAAGGTTACCATGTCATTGTCGATGGAAGGCACGTCACCTCTTTTCCTTATCGCACTGTGAGTACCCTTACCAAACCTCCTAATATGATGGGAAATGCTGGGGCTCTTTTAACTTACTTATATAACTGTAACAGGGATTTGTTCTTGAGGATGCCACTGGATTATCAGTAAATGGGGATGTTGATGTACATTCTGTATTTGCTGGTTCCTTGCCCACATCACATCCAAGTTTTGCCCCCCAAAGGCATCTCGAGATGTCAACCAAATGGAAAGCCCCTCCTCATCCTGATGGACCGGTGGAACTTTTCATTGGAATCCTTTCTGCTGGCAACCACTTTGCTGAGCGAATGGCTGTGAGGAAGTCCTGGATGCAGCACAAGTCAATCAAATCTTCAAATGTTGTTGCCCGTTTTTTTGTAGCACTGGTAAGGGTCGATATAGTAGGCATATATTGATTGATTGATTTATTTATTTATTATAAACCCTTTAAGCATTATCTTTGAGTTCAAGGTATTTGGCACTTACATCTTTTGGCATACACTGACAGCATGGAAGAAAGGAAGTAAATTTGGAGCTAAAGAAGGAAGCCGAGTATTTTGGTGATATCGTTATTGTTCCGTACATGGATAATTATGATCTGGTTGTGTTGAAGACTGTTGCAATCTGTGAATATGGGGTGAGTGATATGGCGATGACACAACCCAGCTCAGCAATATTTCTATCTTGCTAAACTTTATATAATAACCATTGATTTGGCCATTTGCAGGTTCGCACAGTGAATGCAAAATATATTATGAAATGTGATGACGACACATTTGTGAGGGTGGATGCTGTGATCAAGGAGGCGAAGAAAGTAAATGCAGGTCGGAGCTTGTATATTGGGAACATGAACTATTATCACAAACCCCTGCGCCATGGTAAATGGGCAGTGACATATGAGGTGTGAATTACTTCTGGGATATCTTAGAAAAGCCTTTTATGTCCTGATCCTTGATTCACTTTGGTTTGATGATGAAAATGAATAGGTTCCTTCAAAAGAGATAATTTGATTCATAATTTCATATTATTTGCACAACATTTCTTGTGGCATATGGAAGTAGGCAGTTCACCAAAACTTGTTCATGCTCATTTCATTCATATTTCTAAAATTTGTCCATGTAGATGTCTTATAGAGCTTGCTACTTAGTTTGAAATAAATGCTGTATGTTAAGAGTATAATTTTGAATGATTGATATGCTTATGATGATGTGGTGATTTTGTGGTCACACCCATGTTTGCTCTCAAGTCATGGCTTGAAAGTCTCGTATTTTTCACCGGCTACTCCTGTCAGATGCTTTAGTTTCTTCAAAAGGCATAATTGTTCATTTTTTCCTACACTGCCCGTGTTGCCTTAGGTTTTGTGCTTTTCCATTGCTCCTTTAAAGTTCAAAGTTGTGTTGTCACTTGTCACCAATAATTTTTATACTGCCCTGGTTTCTCTTGGTCTGTGGTTTACCAGTTGCTGAAATTTTTATGCATGAAGTGACTCACTATTGAATTGACTATATTACATTCAGCTCCTTTTGATCTAAAAATCCCTCTCCGCCTTACCCCCCGATTTTTCATTAGATGCTCTGCTTTCATCACTTGTTTGCAAACACATTGTGATTTTTCCATTTTAAGCTCAACGTTTTGTTTGCCATTGCATTGCAGGAGTGGCCCGAAGAAGCCTATCCACCCTATGCAAATGGTCCAGGTTACATCGTGTCTTCTGATATCGCACAGTTCATTGTTTATGACTTCGAGAAACACAAGTTGAGGGTAAGTATCATTCAACTTCAAAACCTAATTATTATAATTTCAAAACTCAATACTTGCCACAAGAGTACTCATTGACATCAATTAACTGGATGTCAAAATGGGGCAGCTGTTCAAAATGGAAGACGTGAGCATGGGAATGTGGGTGGAACGGTTCAACAGTTCAAAACCCGTGGAGTATCTGCATAGCTTAAGGTTCTGTCAGTTCGGGTGCATCGAAGATTATTACACTGCACATTACCAATCCCCGAGACAAATGTTGTGCATGTGGGACAAGCTACAACAACAAGGAAAACCCCAATGCTGCAATATGAGATGACATTGATGTTATATAATCCAGAGATAGAGAACTTGAGATATGGACCTTGATATATGAAAGTTTTTGCAGTCCATAGTATAGCTTATTGTATATAAGGAGTGGGGTTCAGTTATATCATATTTGGAGTCGTCTTCCTCCTAATTCATTCATTATTTCAACTTAGATGCTCCTTGCCCCCACTTACATTCATGTCTCTTTCCTTTTTACCAAATTATCTTCAAGCAATGATTGCAACCATATTAGGTTAAACCCAGTAACATATATCAAATGAAGAATCACAATCTTCTACACCTAACAAATTAGCCTTTACACCAATGTTGTTCTCTTCTCTGGTTTGAGTTATATATCATACTCTGATAGCATATTGTTTCGAACCCGATATCTTTTAGTATTTATCACAATGATGAGAGCTTCGTCCTTTTTATTATTCTTTGGTGTTGTATGGCTTTCTCAAACTTAGAGATAATAATAAAAACTCAATAAGTGCAAGCTGGTCATGAAAGTGGATGAGAATAAAAACTCAATAAGTGCAAGCTGGTCATGAAAGTGGAGATGAGAATCAAAACTCTGGGCATAAAGCTTCCACTTTTGATCTCTAGAGCTTGCCAGAGCAAAGTGGTGTTGAAAGAAAGCATCTTATTTTACTGAAAGAGATTCTCTTAAATGGGATTCAATTCTTAAACATTAAGAATAAAGATCTTATTCCATGGTTTTTAAAAGCTTAACCACTAAACTTGTTTAATCAACATGATCACATAAAGAACCATCAATGATCTTCAGAATGTACAAGAAGAAGACCAGAACCAGAAACCATGCCATAGAGTTAATCAACCTTGAACCTGCAAGAACATCAAGATTGTGAAAAAGGGAACAAGAAAGGAAAACCACAACCAGGAGAGCCAGAAAAGAACCTTAAAGCCACTACTGTAAGCTGCACCAAAAGAACAGTCTCTGGTAGTGTTGAGTCCACCAGGACAGTTACAAACAAACGCATTGTAGTCTCCACTGTACCCACAAACTCCACTGCTCTTCTCACACTCACTGCAAGAACTCGGATAATCATTGTACACATTAAACTTATACTTCAGCGCAATCCCATAGTTCCAGTTTTCAGGATTCGATTCTTGGCCACTAAAGCTATAAAACCCAGCATAAGAACTGCACTGCAACTTCCCCAAATCCATATCGAAGGACGGACCGAGATCAACAGGCGTGTAGACACAGCAGGTGGAGATTGGGAGGTTGAGCAAGCTGATGGCTCTGCAAGAATACAAGAAACTGCAAATGGACGCGCCTTGTTTGTCACATAATGGAAAAGAGGAGCCATTTGGAGAGTAGATAGGAGATGAAGATATGGAGCAATCGAGGAGAGTGAAAACGGTGTCGTCGTGGAAGGTGAACGGAGCTTGCCAGTCTAGGCCAAAACCTTTGCTGGGTTGGGTGCAAGAACAGGTTGACATGGAAGGGTCAGAGATGTAGATGACTTGGTTGGTGTAATCAATGGTGGTGATTGGGTAGCAGCCAGTGTGGGTGGTTAGGGTTAGAATTTGCTGGTCTTGGTTGCAGGTTACGTATTGGTGGAAGCGTGGATCGCCGCAGCCAGGTCCGGTGCCAAATGGGTACTTGATGGGTTGCTTGCCACAGGTTCTTTGGCAGGATTGGGAGGAGACAAAACAGGGCATGAGAAACAGAGCAATGGACAAGAACAAGAAGAAAAACAGAGTTTTGGGAGGTAGGTGACTTGTGAGCTTCATTTTTGTATGGCTATGGCTATTTTTAAGAGATAGAGAGAGATGTGGGTGTTTTATCTGATCTCGCTGCCCCTGACATTGGGGATGGTGGTCTTCACGTTGAGGTACTTCGCCGGACCAGACGTTCCTCGCTATGTTTACTTCACCGTCGGTTACGCTTGGTTTTGCTCTCTCTCCATCATCATCCTCGTGCCCGCTGATATTTGGTCGGTACGTATGTTCTTCCTGAGCTCTCCGATCTTCATTTCTGTGTAATTTGTTAGGGTTAGGCTGTTAATTGGATGTTATTGAGGTTGATTTTGGAATTGGAATCGATTTGGTTGGATTTAGGTTGTTTAATTGGTTGATTTCGTCTGAGTTAGGTTTGATTTTTTATTTTCTCAAATTTGTGAACTGCGATTGTCTTTGTGAAAAGATTTGGCCTCGGATTGTGATTATTTTTGTCAATTTAGTATGGGAATTGTAGGACCTGATGAACATAAATGGTAATGAAAATCATAATTTGCATTTTGTAGTTTGGATAAATTGTTGTGGAATTTATTTCCTTATCTTTCATTTATGCTTTCCTCCAGAAGAATCTTATGCTGTTATTAACTTAATATGCTTTTTGCATGTCAAATTTGTGCAACTCTTGCATTTTTAATAGTGTTTGGAATGGGAGTTGTAGTTGATTGAAGCATTTTTCTGAGCTTTGTTGATTTGTTCATTACTGTGCTGTAACTGATATTTTTGTTATATGTACAGACAATAGTTCATAACCAGAATGGAGGCATTTCCTTCTTTTGGAGCTGGTCATATTGGAGTACATTTTTACTTACCTGGTGAGTGATTCGTAAGCTTGTAGAGTTTTAAGATTAAGTAACTCATTCAGTTGCCTTATGGGCAATGGTTGGCGTTTCCTGCACCTTGTTTGTCTATTTTTTTAAGTTGCACCGCCCTTAGTTTTGTTTTTAGTCAGCCGATTTATACACTTAGGAGAATATGTATATATAATTATACACCCTCCGTCCCACCATCCCAAAATGATTGTCTTGGTTTCCTTTTAAGAAAAATGAAGGAGAAATTAGTTAATATTGAACATTTCTTGTTGTAACCCCATAAAAGAGATACTACTTATTGTAGGGATATTATGGGTAATTCATGCATAACTAATTTCCTAAAAAGGAAACAAGACACTCATTTTGGGACAAAAGTGCAGGAGAAACATGACACTCGTTTTCGGACGGAGGGAGTAGATAAATACATGTACCGCTGATGCAAATGGTTAACTTTTTTTTCTTTTCAACTAGAACAGTTGAATGGATTTAGGTATTGTGTGGATAAGAATCTATATTATTAATTGAGAAAAGAATAAAGAATTTAAGCCATGCTAATTTTGGCTTAGGCTCCAAGTCAATGATAACGTGACACCTCTTTTAAATTTCACCCATACCCTCAATGAATTTGTGGGAGCTGAACTACCCGTTGGATCCATATTTTTTTAGTAAGATGTCATAACCTCATTGGTGGCTTAGCCGAAGCCGAACAATTTATGACTTAGAATCCTGATAGTCTAGCTGAGAATTATAATAAACTGGTTGAATTCTCGCTACATATACATTACTGGCTACATTTCCTCTCCTTGGATGTAGTTTTGAACTTTATAGTAGACAGATTATATTAAACTAAGCCAAAGAATTTATGGCTTAGAATCCTGATAGTCATACTGAGAATTATAATAACCTGGTTTTGTTCTCACTACATATATATTACTGGTTACATGTCCTCTCCTTGGATGTATTTTTAAACTTTATAGTAGACAGATTATACTAAGAGTGAAATAAGTGATCATAAATTTGGTCATCATCACATTTTCTTGTGCCTGCAGTTGCTATGTCACTAAATAAATAAATAAAGAGATTTCATGCTTTGGGAATCATGCCTTTGATGTGAGCTACTGCAGAAGTTATTATTTTACAGATACTTACAAGTTACAAATGCATGAATGTTATTGTTTCAGATATTGTTATAAATTCTTTAACAACTCAAAGTTGTACATTCCTCATATATTCAAATTATGTTATTTCTAAGCAGGGCTGTGGTGCCCCTTATTCAGGGTTATGAAGATGCTGGAGATTTCACTGTTAAGGAACGACTGAAGACTAGCGTGCATGTTAACTTAGTCTTCTATTTAATCGTTGGATCAATCGGCTTACTTGGGCTTATCCTTCTCATCACGATGCACAGGACTTGGTTTGTTTCTCACCCTCCTAGATAGAAAAATGGATATTAGGTTTTTGTTTTATTTTTATATGATCTCAGGCTTGCCTAGTACATACTAGAAATGTCATGTTTTAAGGAAATATTTAAATTTAACTGTCAATTATATAAGTTTACTTGCCCAAGCTCATACCTACACATATTGTAGAAGTAACTCTTCATTTCCTGTGTTATTTATAGGAAAGGGGGTGTTCTGGGTTTTGCGATGGCCTGCTCAAATACGTTTGGACTTGTTACGGGTGCATTTCTTCTTGGCTTTGGCTTAAGTGAAATTCCCAAGACCATGTGGAGAAACGCGGATTGGACAACTCGTCAAAAAGTTCTGTCTCATAGGATTGCCAAAATGGCTGTCAAACTTGATGAAGCTCATCAAGAGCTTTCAAATGCCATTGTAGTAAGTGTTCTATATGAATTAAAATCTAGCACTCTATTCTTATTTTAACAAATCACCCTGTAAAATCTTGAAAGCACAATTATCAGTGTTTCTTTCGTTGAAGAATGAGTATTTGGTCCTTAGGTGTGGGCCTAATCTAAGTGTTAATATTCTATTTTAAATCTTTTGATTTGCCTTGTCATTATTTGATTCATATTTGTATTCAAATCTATGCTTTGTACTTCAAGTGCAGGGATTCTGTTTGTAGTTTTGTTAGCACTATGTCCCAAGGTTCCCTAAATTTTAACAAATGGTTTACTGTAACAGGTTGCCCAAGCGACTTCCAATCAGATGTCCAAACGGGATCCTTTGAGACCTTACATGGATGTTATTGATAGCATGCTAACTCAAATGTTACATGTGTTGTTGCTGCTTCTCTCTCTCTCTCTCTCTCTATATATATATATATATATTATTTTGTTGTAGAGTTGTGCAGTCCCATTGAAATCCCTTATAAGCAATATTGTGCATGTGATCTTCTTTATCTCAGTTCCGGGAAGACCCATCCTTCAAACCTCAAGGTGGCCGATTAGGTGAAAATGATATGGATTATGATACAGATGAAAAATCGATGGCAGCCCTGCGGCGCAATCTTCGGGGAGCTCGTGAGGAGTATTATCGGTATAAAAGGTAAAGTGGACAATGAAGTTGGAGCTGTGTATTTACATTGTATTCCTTAGTTGGAAACTCATCTATGAGCTCTTTTGTACTCTTTTGATCTTGTTGTATGGATTTCCATTCTTTTACGCTATACATATCCTTACTGTCAATTTTAGTAAAGAATATTTTCTGGACATCCATTCAAACAATCTGGAGCTGCTTGCTATTTCCTTAGGTTGTAAACCCTCTTTACTCTTTAGATAGTTCTATTTATGAATTGAAATAAATCGTGTCAGCCTGCCCATTAAACCGGACAATTTTTTGGGTTAATGCAACAAAGATTAGGTAATGTATTGCTTTAGATGTGAGCTTGAATTTGTTGTGGCACTGTTTTAGCCTTCCTCAATGCCTAATATCCGAGTTCTATGTTCTTGCCGTGGGTGTTTAATTTTGATGGATAGTAACAGTCTCTACTTTACTGTTTGCAGTGAATATATGACTTTTGTCATGGAAGCTCTTGAACTAGAAGATACAATAAAAAATTATGAACGTCGCAGTTCAACGGGATGGTTCGCTCCTTACTCTACCCTCATTTCATATTTCAGTCAATTTCTACCTCTTGCATTATGGATTGTCATATTCATAGTTTATCAGTCACTAAATTGGTTGTGTATGCTTGAAGAGGCCTTTTAGAATGCATGCATTCTAATTTAGCAATAAGACTGATGCCAGAAACTTTGTTGGGAGATGTTGGGCATGTATTACTCTCACTATCATGATCAGACCATACATTTTTAGGCTGTTTTCTGTTTACTTAAACTTTCATTTGATGATTTCAGGAAATATATCTCAAGCCTAAGACCTGGTCGAACTGGCAAAGTAGGGTCCACTTTAGATACAATGGGTAATAATAATTTGTATTGTTATTTAATACATTTGGTGCTACCAATTAGTAGTTACTGTTTCTCCACATCAAATAGCTTACCTATAAATGTTTTCTCTTTGCAGAATTTTTATGGCGGTGTGTTGTATGTAAGCAACTCCAAAAACTCTTGGCTATCATTCTTGGTATCATGTCAGCTGCTATTCTTCTAGCAGAGGCAACTTTATTACCTAGTGTTGATCTCTCTCTTTTCTCAATACTCATAAAGTCTGTGGGAAAGCAAGAGATGGCTGTGCAGGTAGACTAATATTTTTACATTTCAATATATTCAAATGTTATACTTTTTCAAATATTGCCCTTGACGTATGTTGAAGGATTAGGTTTTGGTGGTTAAAATAAGATTACATGAATGTCAGTTTCTCGCTGATATTGATTCAATATATTTTTTTTGTAGGTCTTTGCTTTTGTTCCTCTGATGTATATGTGCATGTGCACATATTATTCTTTGTTTAAAATTGGAATGCTGATGTTTTACTCATTAACACCGAGACAGACAAGTTCAGTCAGCTTGCTTATGATATGCTCGTAAGCATTTCTATAAGGCTTTACCATCGTAATTGCCATTCACATTATCTGTATTTTATTTCAACAGAAACTAATATCCCTTCCCTACATCCTTGCTAGGATGGTTGCTCGTTATGCCCCTCCAATATCATACAATTTTCTCAATCTCATTCGTCTTAGAGGGGATGGGAAGACTGTATTTGAAAAGGTGACCTGTTTTTTCTCTCATCTTATGTTAGGCTTAAATGCTATATTGAGCTCCAACAAAATTGAAATAACATAATGGTCCGTTTCGATTCTTGGATTTGAGCCAAATCAAATGTTTGGATGCACATAGAATTTGGATTTGACTAAATTCTAATAGGATTCAAAACATGCCTACAACATGAAATTTTAAATGACAATTCTATGGTTTCCCAAATATTATATATGTATTTGAAATAAAACATTTCAAATCAAATCCAAGAATCAAAATACAAAGCATTTATCTGACTTAACAAAAATTTCTTAGCTTAGTTCTTTGGGGTAATGATTCTCCTCTCTCCTTCCTTGAGATGACAAATTTATAATTCCTATGTTGGGTGTATATTAATGCAGCGAATGGGAACCATTGATGATGCTGTCCCATTCTTTGGAAGTGGCTTTAACAAAATCTATCCACTTATCATGGTTATTTATACTTTGTTGGTTGCAAGCAACTTCTTCGATCGTGTAATTGATTTTTTCGGGAGCTGGAAGAGATTTAAATTTCAAACTGAAGCAGATGATACAGACGGACTCGATCCATCAGGATTAATTATCCTACAAAAAGGTAAACACTTTATTACCTTGTGTTCTTATTTGAAGTCTTGTGGTATACTATACAGTCATATTTCTGCTACACACCACATGGTCTCAACCATTGATCAATCTAGAGCTGGCAATTCAGATTTAGGATTGTGTTGAAAAGGGCTAACCTGAATCCGGCCAGCAAGAGGTGCAGGTTTTTGGGTCACAGGATTTACATCGTAAATGTGTGGGTAGAAATTAATCGGGTTTATTTTATGTGCCTCAAACCCGCAAAAAAAAAAGGTCGGATATCAGGTGCCCGCAGGATAAGTCCAAATTGCCAGCTCTAGATCAATATCTTCCCCCGGTACAATTCTTACTGTAACTTTGGTTCGGTACGCCATAGATTTTAGACTTCAGCATGTTATCTTCTATTTTTCAGAGCGATCTTGGATTGAACAAGGGCAAAATGTCGGTGAGAACGTTATTCCATTGGCAAGGAATTTCGGAGTGGATATTGAGGCCAGTATCAACAACACGGTTTGTACACATCTCTCCACTTATAAGCAGTTTCTACCTCAGAATTTTTTTATAGCTGGAAAGTAAAAATAATTATCAGCATGTGTTTGCAAAAATGATAAAGACGGCACCTATTCTGTCCTAAACTTTCAGGACAAAACTGCACTTGAAATGAAGTCGAAAAGCAATATAATAGATGATATTAATGGAGGTCCGTCAAACTCCTTGAAAGAAGAGACTCGCCGATATGGCACCAGCAGAGAAGCCATGAGCAACAAGTATGCTGCCATTAGAGAACAACAGAGCAGACAAGCGTCCAAAACAAAACCACCAGAGAAGAACATCACGGCCGCTAAGGTTTCCTTGCTTGATGGAGTCAATTCCAAATCAACTAACCTGTCTGGTGGTGGTGGTAGTGGTGGTTCTGGCATAGCTTCGACATGGGCAACAATGAAGAACGGTTTTCAAAGTTTCAAAGCAAATATGGGGGCCAAAAAGTTCATTCCCTTGCGCCAAACTGAGGATTCCACTAGACTTCCTTCTCGTGGCGTATCGCCATCTGAATCCCTCGATGAGATATTTCAGAGATTGAAACAACCGTCTTTAGGACAAGACCGCAGAGATTTTCTCGACGAAGATGAAGACGGGATGGAAATCAAAGCCTCTGGCCCCACCAGATAGTATCAACGATATATTTTACGAAACAGAAGCTAAATGTCGGGAATGCAAGCCCACGTGATGTACAGGCCCTCGGTAATGTGCTTAGACCGATTCTTTGGCAGTCAGATCCCAACAATATAGTTGAAGCTTGGGAAGATATGTTCTGCTATACTAAACCATACGCATATTGGTAGCTTAATTGGAAGGTTTCAAACAAATACAAAGGTACGCGTTAGCAGTATGTTCATCATTTCATGTGAAGCTAAAATTAAAATGCTGCTAAGGAGTTTTGTAATTTCTGTCTGTTACGATATTCATTAGGAAGTTTAGTTTATATACTGTTAATGAAAGGAAGATTTAATTAATTCCTATAACTTTGCATTATATTAGTAGCAAAATCTTTTACATCTTATACGTTTATAAGTTGGTGGATTGATTCAAGGTCTTTGTTGCAAAGGTTCCATAGGATTCCAAATTGGTCACTTTACTATCCATTTTGTGTCAAATTAGTTAGTTTTTCTTCTTCTTCCAATTTAGCCCTCACAGTACACGTTGTGTGCCAATTTGTTCTCGATTTGATTTTTGCACTCTAGTCTGTATAGGATGACAGATGATTTTTGGATTATGTTACAAAATGGTCTTAGTATTCATTTTGTGTCAAATTAGTCTAAGTTTGATTTTTGTTCCAATTTAGTCCTCTTAGTACCAGTTTTGTGCCCCAATTTAGTTTTGAATTGATTTTTGTTCCACTTTAGTCCCCATAGGACGCCAAATGATTTTTGGATTATGTTTCAAAATGTTCTTTCTTAGTATCCATTTTGTGTCAAATTAGTTCTCAATTTGAGTTTGGTTCCAATACAGTCCTCTTGCCCATAGTACCCTCTATGTGTGCCAATTTGTTCTGAATTGATTTTTGTTCCGATTTTCCTCTTAGTACCTGTTTGTGTGCCAATTTGGTTATGATATGATTTTTGTTCTAATTTAGCTATCTTAGTACCCACTTTATGTGTCAATTTAGTCCTGATTTGATTTTGTTACAAATTAGCTCCTTTAATTCGACTTTTATCATAAAACAGTTACCATGTCATATTTTTGGGACCGATTCGGCACAAAATAGATACTGATGGGACTAAATTTGAACAAAAGAAATCAAATGGGAGGCCAATTTTGAGAATCATTTTAGAATATTGTTCCCATATTTGTGTGGTTGATATCTATTTTTCTTTTAGGTTAATTATGATCTTATGAAAGACACCACCTATCTTATCATCATGATATTTGCTAAATAATTTTGTTGGAAATGATTGAATGGACATGTTAACCTACTGATTTGGGTCATCAAAATGTATGTACATTTGTGCTTGATTTTGTTTTTCGTTTTTCGTTTTTAATTTTTATTCATTTCTCCATGTTCATTATAGTGAAGTGAACTGTATCAGTACAGGACATGGGTACAGGTTTTGTTTTTAACAGTTTTCTTTGTCGTTCATATTTGGAATCTCATTGTTAATAATGTCTTATGGAACTTGGTCAAGGTTTTTAAAATATTTGATTATCTAATTAGGAAGATGCTTCAAATACAACACATAATCACATGGATTAGAAGGTGTTTAATCATTTGATAAGTAGCTGGCGATTTGTATTGAAAAAACTTAGAGCCTAACTCGAACCACAAGAGTGGTAGATTCTTCGGGATTACATGTTTGTTATGAAAAATGTGTGGGTTGCCCAACTTGATTTGCACATTTTTTATGATGCATCTGACACAACTCAAAAATTAACCGAGTATATGCGTGTGCTGGAATCTATAAAAATGTAAGTGTAGTTTATTTGCTTAAATAAATCGAGTCATTCTGAATTGGCATATCTTGGGATTAATTGTATAGTTATTTTCAAATAAGCACACTATATTTTATTTTGTATTTTTTTATCAGTCATACACGATTTTACTAAGTGTTGAGGCGCGTTAGGACTAAACAAATTTGTTCAATAAAAACACATGTGTTTTTGTCTCAACTCACGGTCTGTATTGTCAGATATAATATAAGAATTAATTTAATTTGCTTTCAATGACTTTTTTGTTTGATTTTTCTTATTGATGCACATACATGATATATTCTCTTATCGCGCTTTCATGTGAGAGTGTGTTTAGAAATTTTACCACAAAAAATATAAATTATGTTGATACTTAATATTTTGTTGAATTCTGTCGAACTTTGAGTTGGAATTAAGTTTACCAAGTTGAAATCTCAAAAGAATACGAATATAGGTTGTGATCAATGCTTGGTCTTGAAGTTGAGACAAAGAATATAGTTCTCAATCCATAAACATATATCACTATCCAATATATTTGGAAGAGATAGACCAAAACAAGTTATTTAGATCACTTTCCAAATAAAATTTATAATTTAGATTTTCCTTTTTAACCTGTAATTTTCAAAGCAAGAAGTTGCTTGACGCAATGGAATACAAGTTTCAAAAAAAAAAATGCATGCCAAAAAAAAAAACCTCCATTTCATTCATTTCT
>JAYMSZ010001185.1:0-15269 GCA_036897665.1 Pelargonium citronellum | reverse complement strand
TTGCCTCGCAAATTGCCTCGCAAATTTTTGCGAGGCTGATATTAGCGAGGCAATATTTGCCTAGCAAATTGCCTCGCAAAATCAATTCTGCCTAGCAAATGCCTAGCAAAAAGGCCTCGCAAAAACAGATTTTTCTTGTAGTGCGCGGGGTCAATCAGTCAATGGTGACGCGGCGCCGCGACGCCAAGCTTTGAGTCTGCGGCGCCGCTGGGGGAATTTTCTCTATAAATAGGAAGTGAAGATCAAGAGTGAAGGGTTCGAATTTTGAGTCTTTGGCAGCACCTTTCCACTTCATACCACTCCTCTCCACTTCAAGCAACTGTCCCACTTCAGCAACCAACCATCTCTTCATCTCAATTCTTCCATTTTTCGCTTTGATTGTAGTTTCGAATATTGTTTTGGTGAAGGCTTGTAATTGGATCATAATTGAAGCTTTGGCTCAATTGTTGAGGTCCTCACTTGCTGGATTATTGACTCAATTTGATTGCAATTTTAGCTTAATTTCAATTATATACTCTTGTGCTTAACTGTTCAATTGTTATTATTTTTATTTCAATTATTTTTCTTTATTTAATTATTTTCATAGATGTTGTTTATTAAACCACACCTATGATCAACTAATCCTTAAGTGATAAGAATGTAGTTGATCATAGGGCGATGGTGATGAATGCCTAACATTGCCTAAATGTAATTAACAATAAATTGAGTACTAAAGCAGTTCGATAGGTGCATCTCCTTGTTGTGGAATGATCACCTATAACTTAGATTTCTAGTACGGACCTTGCCTTTACAAGAGGAAGGTTCGTATGGACCGAACCGTTTAGTAGAACGACTCTTGGGAAGTAATATTCCCTTGAGCGTTATATGCCCATAAAAGAGCCGAACACAATGCCAGGGTGTATGTACACCCCATCGCAATACAATGCATGGGGAGTGCACCCTACGCTTAGGAAACTCTCCGATAATAGCGTATTCACCCTAAGTGACGAGTCGATCCTTACAAGGGACGTCGTGTACTTGAGCGGGCTTGGGTAGTAACTCAATATAGTTGCAATAGGTAGGGCATTTAGATCAATTAACGTGTGGAAATCAATTACATCCCGACTCACTTCTCCATCAAATCCGGGTACTTCTTCTTCCTTTTACTTTCATTGCTCTATAATTTTGTTCCTCTTTATTTTCATGTCTTCTGCATGTGCACGATTGCACACACCTTCACACCCCCATATAATAGTTTACCGCTTTCTTAGCTTAGTTTATCACTAGCACTAAGTGCACTTTTAGTTACCGCGTCAAGTTCCCTGTGGATACGATAACTATGACTTCACCGTCCTGTATTACAAGGTAGACTCCGGTATACTTGCCGGACGCCCACCAAGTTTTTGGCACCGTTGCCGGGGAACTTAGGTAACGGTAATTAAGGGACCTTAGTGATAGTATTTTCCTTTAGCGTTTTTGTTGTTTTTTCACGGTTCGTGTATGCAACGAGTTGTTCGTGGTAGACGTCACGGTTCATGTATGCAACGAGTTGTTACCCACTTTCTCACCTTTTCCACCTTCCTACCAGTTCTAGAGAGCTCCTCAATTCTCCCATTCCATCTTCTCTTCATCCCATTTCTCATTTATTCAATTGAGTTGTAATTTCGGTTTTGTTTTGGTGAAAGCTTGTAACAAGGATCATTGTTGTCACTTAGGTGAAGTTATTGAGATCTTTTACTTGCTGGATTGTGATTACATTTATCATATTTCCCATATTATTATCAATTGAAGTTTATTGTTCTTATGCTTGATCAATTGCTTAACTGTTTAATAATTGTAATGAATGCTTTATTTGTTAATTTTTTCATATATGTTGTTGTTAATCCAACCACATCTATGATAAACTAACCCCTTTATGATTGGGATGTAGTTGATCATAGGGAGATGAGGAAGAGTGTTCAATTATTGCTTTAATGTAATTCAAACTAATTGAGTAACTATGATGGTTCGATGGGTGCATAGCCTTGATGTGCATGATCACCCATATCTCGGATTTATAGTACGGACCTTACCTTTACAAGAGAAATGTGCGTACAGACCGAACCGTCTAGTAGGGTGTCTTTTTGGATGTAATATTCCTTTGAGCATCCTATGCCCAATTAAAGAGCCGAACACAAAGCTAGGGTGTATGTATGCCCCTTGCAGTATTATGCTCAGGGGGTGCTTAGTGTGCCTAGGAATATCTCCGAGGATGGCACATTCACCCTAAGTCACGAGTCGATACTTACAGGGGACGTCGTGTACTTGAGCGAGCTTGGGTAGTTAACTCAAATAAATTGGATTAGGTAGAACATTCCGACCCATCGACGTGCGGATATCAATTACATACCGATTCACTTCTTCAACTCCGGCTACTACTTTTCTATCTCTCTTTTTATTCATTCCTTAATCATGTTCTGCTTTAATTTCAAGTTCTTGCATGTACACGATTGCACACACTTTCACACACCCAATATTGTTTTTCGCTTTCTTAGTTTAGAGAACCGCTAGCAATAACTAAACTCATAAATACTGCCTCAAGTTCCCTGTGGATACGATACTCGGACTTCGCAGTTCTATATATATTACGAGGTCGACTCGGTATACTTGCCGGAGCCGCACCAGATTGTGATTATTATCTTTCAATTTCAGTTTATGAATATGATTTTAAATGATTTCGATTTCAATTTCAATTTAGTTTTTACTTGTTTTTCTATAAACATGTGGAACTAATCCTAAGTGGTTAGGATGTGATTGGTTTATTTTTGTATGATTTAGTGTAGAATAAAATTTGTCATTGGTGTTCGTGTATTTTCATTAGTTAAGATGAATTGTTGTGCTCAAAGCTTGTGCGTGGATTGATCACCACAAACTCGATCTTAGCACGAGCTTTGTCCTAACCACGGAGTTGTCCGTGTGGATCAATTCATCTAAGTAAGGGCGACTCTCTTGAAGTAGTATTCTCTAGATCATCTCATGCCCTATACAAAGGCGGATGCAAGGCTAGAGTGTATGTGACCACCTTGCAGTAATAAGCCTTGGAGAGCAAATTGCGCCTAGGTGTAAACCGAAGACAACATTTTCACTCTAAGTCACGAATGATCCTTACAAGGGACATCGTGTATACAAGCGGGCTTGGGTAACATTATAAAACAAAACACCATGGCATATTCTATGCTAATTCGTATTTCATCCCTTAACCAATCATATCCCGACCATTGAATCTTTTGATGTCCAACTCTTTCATTTACCATTTTATTTATTTACTTGCTTTTATTTATGTTTGTTCACATCTCACGACTTTCATTCCAAATATTTTGCTTACCGCTTTTTGCGTAGATTAGAATCCTAATAAGCGCTTTCCTAGTTATTACCCGAGTCCCTGCGGATTCGATACTCGAGCTCCTCAATAACTCGATATTATTTCTGCACAATCGGTACACTTGTCGAAATACGTGCTAATGTTCCTGAATTTTGAGGTGCATCTGTTTCACTGAACCCACTACTTTCGAATATTCACCATTTCCTACCTTCACAGTGAAGTTAGGACAATTTTTATGCAATTATGGGTTGAATAAAGTTACGTGAAATACCATAGTCTATCAAAACATATACATTTATACCATTAATTATAGGTTTGAACCTCATGGTAGTAGTGTTTTGAAAGCCTGAAAAAGCATAATAAGACAGGGTAGGTTGGTCAGTTGGTTGAGGATCAGTGGTGGTGGTTCAGGCTGGATCTCCTTAGGATTGGGGTGGAACATTAATTCACAGTCAAGAACATCCTCTGACATTTCAGTATGGACGATTTGTGGCTTTTTTAGGGAATTACGAGTGAAAGTGTACTTCTCATCACAAGTAACACATTGTCCCCATAATACCCTTATTCTCTGAATCTCGGACTAAGGTAAGGTTTTGATAGTTGGATTGTGTAGTTTTGGGATGTTTTAGGTTTGGTCGGTGGTGTAGGCAGTATAGCTTGGTTGTTGTAAGGTCTAGTATAAGGTTTAGAGACATAGGCTGGTTTAGTAGTTTTCAATCTAGTTACATGGAGTTTCGCTAAACCCAATGCAACAAATATTGAAGATGGCTTGGAGGCAATAAGTTCACTTTGAATAGCTACAACTCCTCGTTTATTAAAGGTTCAATGGATTAGTGAAATGAGCAACACTTATTCAAAATAATTAAGAGTAGATTGCAAAATAAAATAGAGGGTTAATTGGTTCTACACCCTTTGAACTTGTTCAAATTTTAGAGTTGGCTCTCATTTAGGATTTTCACTTGTTTTGGCCCTTGAACGTGCCATTTTTTGTATTTAACTCCAACTGACCTGCTATTTCCGGTTAGTGATGTACATGTCACCACTCTTGTCCAACCCATCACTCCACATTAGAGAAGGATGAGCAATGATTAATAAATTAATTAAATTCATAAGCTAAACAACGTGAGAACAATGTTAATAAATCAAATAATCAGAGGTAGAGAACCAATTAAAATAATATATTAGTTCAAAATTAATAGTTAATTACTGGAGTTTTAGGGTATTGCCATTTATATTAAATATTAATATGGTGTTACTGTTGTAGAAACACCTCCATCTCGCCTGATCTCCAATGGCGTACACAAAATTTCAAATAAAACTTAATGATTTGATCAAGTTTCCAGTTTTATGAGAGCTCAAACTCTATAATCCAAATTTCGCTACACAAAAATTAAGTTGTCAATTTATCTCAATTTTGAAGAAACCCAGAAAACGAAAATTGTACTTGGTCTCAATTTTCGGCTCTTTCTACGCTTCCTCTCTATTATATGTCGCTTTTTCGAGCGCCTAAAGCGGTCATTCGGACTTTGGAACAAATTGAGAGGAGATTTCTATGGTCTAATTCGGCAGCTAGGAGGGGTGTTTGCAAGGTCAGCTGGTCTATTGTCACTCGATCTCGTTCTCATGGTGGCTTGGGTATTCGTCAACTCGAGCTGGCAAACTTAAGCTTGCTAGTAAAATGGTGGTGGAAATTTTCGTCTTAACCTGATTCACTATGGAAGCGCATTCTTTGCGCTAAGTACAGATGGGACTTATCAGAGTGGTCCTTGGAAGGACTGCAGCCGCCACACCCGTCACCAGTTGTCCGACAACTTTTAAATCTTCAAGATCTTCCCGGTTTCTTAGATGTGATTGGCAAAGGAAGTTTGCAATGGAAATTGGGTAATGGCAGGTCAATAAAATTTTGGGTGGACTCTTGGTTGGATGACCCTCCGCTAGCTGTTCGCTTTTCTCGTCTCTTCTCTCTGTCCCTTGGTAAATTTGACACGGTGGCATCGGTTCTTTCTTTTAGGCCGGTGTCCGAGGCCTCTCTTAAGTTTCGACGTCCTCTCCGGGGATGGGAATCAGACAGTCTGCAGCTGCGCTGGTTTCAAATGTGGTGATTCGGGATTCAGTTCGTGACAAGTTGATTTGGCCCGGTGCTCGTTCAGGTATCTTTTCCTCCAGATCTGCATTCTTCGCCCTGTATTCGTCAGTCCCACACGCTCGTTTTGCTTGTTCCAATCTCATTTGGAAGGCCGGGATTCCGCCGAAGATTCAGAGCTTTTCTTGGTTGGCGGCTCTCGATAGTATTCCGGGTCTGTTCTTTCTCCGTTCCAGATGCATTATCCCCTTTTCGAGCTCTGTCACCTGTAAGTTATGCGATTCGTTTCCGGAAACGTGCTCGCATCTTCTCATTCACTGCGATTGGGCTTCGCAAGTTTGGTCCAGCGTCTTCGGGTGGTGGTCTTGTGTTTCGACTCTCCCTGATTCGTGTTTTAGCCTCCTCTGTTCGTGGTCATCCATTATTAATGGCGCATCCCATGTGCGTCATGTTTGGAATGGTATTTGTTTAGTTTCTCGCTGGGTGATTTGGCTTGGTCGGAATTCCCTAATGTTTAACGACAAGTTTCCAGTGATTGGTGAGTCAGTCATTCGTATTAAGCTGCTAAGCTTCTCTTTACTGCCTTGTCTTCTAAACAAGCCTATTTCTGACTTTTCCCTTGCTCATGGTGCCAAGCCCCCTTTTCTGCTTTACTGTAACTGTTTTCCTGAGTTTTGCTCCTCTTTTTGTACTTTTATTATTGCCCATCTCGGGTTTTATTAATAATACGTACTGCTTGCTCATCAAAAAAAAAAAACTGGGGAGAGGATCAAAGAAGAGGTCCTGAAATCGCAAGCTCAGTTCATTTTTTGAGTTCAAATCTTAGAGAAGAAGACGAAGATTTAATCCATTACCAAAACGCACGGTTTTGAATACAAATGGTTTCTGTTGATGTGCACAACTAGTCTGATGTAGAATAGTGAGTTGGACAAGAGTAGGGACATGTACATCACTAACCAGCAATAGCAGGTCAGTTGGAGTTAAATACAAAAAATGGCACGTCCAAGGGCCAAAACAAGTGAAAACCCTATATGAGGGCCAACTCCAAAATTTGAACAAGTCCAAAGGGCAAAAATGGAAAAAGAAATGAAAATGAAGGGTAAAAGAGTAAAAAAAACTAATTATAATAATTTTCTAAACTAATTAAAATGTGCCATGTATTATAATAATTATATTTTAATATTAAAATTTTCATCTCAGTGCCACATGTGTAACTTAATTATTTTAAATGACACGTAAGCGTCCACGTCAGTGCCATGTCATCAGAGTTAACAATATGTTAACCCAAACTAACGGAAGTGACTAAACTAACCCAAAAGGTAAAATTCAGGGACTTAAGTTGTTTATTAAAAAAAAACATGTGACCACCCTGACATCATCAATTCCAATACTTTTAAATTTATCATAGACTGAAAGATGACTATTGTCAATTCCTCCCTATTACACATGTTTATCTCTGTGACACAGGTTTACTAAATAAAGCAGAACAAGTGTAAAGACATATACAGAAAACAGGTTGTGTCTCGAGTGAATTGTTTCATGTCAATCTCTACATGTGTTTTGTTTTATATCAGTCTCTCTGTATATGGCTACACTCTCTAGGAGGTTACTCAAATAAATGAGAACATTCATCGAATAATTAGTTCAAGACAAGTACAAATAACCCAAATTTTTGCGGATCAATTCAACAAACATCCAAGAAACCTCATCCCAAGGGAGATTGAAACATTTCATTTTTTCTTGGTCGATCCATTTGCAAAACAAGACTAGTATTTAACATGAAATGCATTCATGAAAAAACTATTCAAAATTTAAAATGTTAATCTGAAAAAATGAACAACAATATCAGCAAAACAAGCAGCAATTATCGTTAATTAAGCGTATAAAATGGAGTGATTAATACATGTAGTGAAGACTGTTTGCTTTTCTTTGTAGCACTGGCTGGCTTAACTCAAGTTTAGCAACCCTTACTAACCGGATAATTTTGAATCCAAATATCATTTGCAGAATCAATCTTCCAATAGAAAATCAAAATTTGTAATTGGATTAATGAGATTATAAAAATCACGAAATTAAAGAATTATGTATTGCAATTCAAGAAGTAGTAGCATGGTGTGTGCACAGTGTATACATACCAATAAGGCTTTAGAATCGATCGAATCCAAATAATCTCATTTCTTTTAAGGAAGGAAATGGCTATGCACTTTGTGGTCAGATGCAAAAGTACTGATTTTATTCAAATTTCAGAAAAAGACATAAAAAAACAGTACATACTCGAGAGCTCACATTTTGTATGTTGTCACAACTAAAAATTGAAACAGAACGGACATGGCTGAGGGACGAGCACGAGGAACCCAATTTCATTACTAACATATCATAGCAACTTATGGGATTTCCCTCCAAATGATCATTTAATCTCACAGCGGCACACAAATCAAGTATTGCAAGTGAAGTATATTGACAATGATATAGATTCAAATTATTTAATCAAACAACCATTCTCTCCGGGTAATTCAATTAACTCTTTGTTATCAAACAAGTCCAAGACTTTTAAAATCTTCACAGGGGCGTCTCAACGTTTGTGGGGGCTTTAAGCGAGATTCTAACCTGAGGGCTAAACAATAAAAATAATAATTTTTATATTTCTTTAATTAAATTACATTATAAATTATATTTGTAAAATGCATGTGCAACACACATAACATAAACTAACGTAGGATTTATTTCGAAATTAAGTGTAATGTTATTTCTTCTCAAATTAAATATGAACTTAACCGTTAAAAGTGAATATAATTAATATTTAAGATTCGTCCCATTCATTTGGATTGAGAGTAACCCTAAACTGATTGCATATCCACAAATGGTGAATTTCCATTCTTTTGATACCAAGGTGTGCCCAGAAGAAGTGTATACTATGGGTAGTGGATTGTAATTTTCTTATTTTCTTTTCGAGAGATGCAGTGGATTGTAATTTGTGAATAAGAAATGCCAATTGTAATTTGTAAATAAGAAATGACACTTGTGAAGTGTATATCATGTATGTTTTGTATTTAATCTATACTAATATTAAACCGGATATGGATGTTCGTATTTGACGTTTTTAATATATTTGTATTAATTTATTATTAGGTTTGGTCTATATATATTAACTAATTACTAGTATTTGAGCTTAGCTTTGTTCGGTTCTTCGTATTTTGTATTAAATATTATAAAATTTTTATTTTACCTTACAATTGATTAATTTATTTTTTGTCCACTCTCGTATTTTTTTCGGCTAAAACCTAATGAACTTCAAATAGTCGTTAATATGGCTTGAACTTGCGACAATCAGTAAAATCATATCATTAATGAAAAAATGTTTAGCTTGATGAAATTATATGTATAATAGTATATAATATATGTAATAAATAGTATATACAGGTTGTGTAATAACTTCACTTCATAAATATATACATACGTGTACACTACTTTGAGAAGGATTGTATTGAGTTTGTATTATGAAAAAGTGAACTCGTACTATGAAAATGTGAATGCCCATATAGTTTAATTATGAATTTTAGCATTCATTAATGTTGTCTTGAAACTCAAATGAACTAATCAATGTGCCACTTTCTGCAGGTTCATGATATTACTAAGCGTAACATTACTATATTTCAATGATAAGATGTTTATTTTGAAAATGGTTGTATAAGAGATTAGAATGGTCATGGAAAGTAGAGTCAAAAAAGAGAATTGATTGTCCAGAACCTAAAGTTGGTAGGGATTGTAAGGAAAAAAAAAAACATAACATGCATATGTTTCTGGCTCTCATGCTTCCAATTTATTGTAAGTTTTAGGAGAAAAGACGGATGGGGCCCAGTTTTCTGTCTCATAACACATAATGCACCTAAGTTTCAAAATATAGTTTTGGGGATACCCAAGTTATTTTCACATCTGTAAACCGTCAAGTTTAACGGAAATTTGAAAATAAATTGGCATGTGAGAAGCACATGACCCAATAAATTTTTTAAATGACAATTATGCCCTTATGGCATGGCTTTGTCTTCTTCCCCAAATCTCTGTTTCATCTTTCTTGCCCAGGGAATATGTGGTTGCATCTAATCCCCTCTATAATTTAGGATTGTATTTGAATCATTGTACTGCAAGTAGAAATACCAATATAACAAAAAACACAACTCAAGGTTCAGCAAATACATATATATTTGACCTCAAAATAGCACCTCCATGGATTGCAACCAAAATTTTGGAGAATTTCAATTTACAGAGTAATATGAGAGGCACAATAGGCTGCATTGATCAAGGGAAAATGTAATAGCACCATCTGTCACTAGCCCTTGGATAGATTCTAAAATACATGGAAAGAATGAGAGATTTCGAGTTTGATTTTAGTTTTTTTTTTTTTAAATCTGGAAAACCCAGTTTCCGATCGCCGGAAACATCAAAGTTTGAAGTTACCGGCGGCCGGAAACTGGGTTTTCCAGAAATTTCAAAAAAAAAAAAATTTTGATCCTTAATTACATGATTTAATTAGCTGAACTCATTAGTTATTAAATGTCATTAGTTTTATAGGTAACAAACTAACACATTCTTGTGAAATATTTGATACAAATTTAAGATCTCATTTTTTTCTTTGAGATAAGGATCATTTTAGTACTCAAGAAACTTTAAAACGACCAAACTAGTGCTCACATTAAAACTTAGCTCAATTTGATACTCAATTGAAAGTATTAGGGCCAAACTAGTACTCAAAATTTTTATTATTAATTTTTTGCACTCATTATTCTAAATTGATATTTAAAAAGTTACCAAAGTTTAGCTAAATTTTATATTCTGATATTTCATTATTTAAAAATCTTCATTTCTACCCCCTTTATAATTTTAATTCTTACACAATAAATTTATGTTTCATATTTAACGTTTTTATTCATCAAAGTTATCAAATTATTTTATTAATTATATTTACACTATCAATTATTATTTTAATTTATAATAAGAATTATAAAATAAAAGTAGTCAATAAAAGTTAAATATTTATCAATGTGACAACGTGTATTGTGTAAATAAAAAAATAATGAATATTTTACTTCACTATTGTGAACATTTAAATACAATGACCTCATGAATTCAATGGACCAAGTCTCGAAGCCAAGCAAAATTGGTTTGAGGGTCCAAATCAGCATAACCAGTCCAATTTTGAATATCGGAATCGTTTTACGAGTATTTTTAATATACACTCCGCAGTGAACTGAGACCACCCAAACACCAAAAATGATCATACGAATACAACAAGTTGACTCCTTAAGCAAAATATTCATTGTTTTGATTAAAAATATATGTTGTCATCTTGATAAAAAAAATTAAATTTTTATTGATTACATCCATAATTTTTATTATGAATATAAAAAATTAATTGATTGTGGAAACATAGTTTTTTTTAAAGTGTGTAAACATAATTATTAAAAGAATTTGATAATTTTAATGAGAAAAAATAAATATGAAACATATATTTATGATGTGAATAATAAAATTATGAAGAGGAATAAAAATAAACTATTTGAAAGAATGATATATCAAAATATAAAATTTAACTAAACTTGGGTAACTTTTTCAATATCACATTAGGATAATGAATGGAAAAATTAATAATTAAAATCTTGAGTACTAGGTTGGCCCTAATAATTTCAATGGAGTATCAAATTGAGCTGAGTTTTAATGTGAGCACTAGTTTGGTCTTTTTAAAGTTTCTTGAGTACTAAAATGATTCTTATCTCTATGATTAATAGATGTATAAGAGGGACACTTCAAAAATTAGTTTTGTATGAAGAATCATTATTGTTCACACTCTAAAACTATTATTAACTGATTTTCCTAAATTCTAAATTCAACACATTTCTTACATTGTTTGAAAATCATACCTCTCAACACCATATTCACTATATCATAAATTGTTCATACAAGAAATTCATATAGATATTAGAGAAATAATAGGAGTGAATTGTGATCATCTACAACATAGAATGTGGGCTGATGCGTCATTTTTGAACCGGTCAATTCGGGTGCATCAGGGAAGTCGTCATCTTGCCACGTATTGAAATATTTTTTATAAGTGTTATTTTAAAAGTCATATGTCCAATATTAAGGGTGCATCAGTCGTGGCGGTTTAAACCAGTGGCCTTAACCACATTGGACGTGGCGTTTTGAACCACATTTGGGGTCTCTGTTATTTGCCCAATGTGGTGAGGCAATACTCCAAATAATAGAGACCCCAAATGTGGTTTCATGACACCGCCTCAAGTGTGAGAGTAAGATCTCGACATGATTTACAAAAACTCTAAAGAGTGTTATAGAGAAAGAAATTGAAATTAAATTGAAAGAGATCAAATTCTCTTACCAAGCGAGGGTGTGTATACTTACTAAAAATCCTTGCAAAGTGTTGACATTTGATTGGTTGATGAAAAGATGGAGTCCGCTTTGGGATCCACTTCTGGCTTAGACTCTATCTTTCTGGGTGCACTGTTCACGGGTGCTAATCAAGTATGGAAGTTTCAATATGTTCCACATGCTCTTAGGAGAGTATCAAAGTCCCTAGAAGCCTCTGGTGCTTAAGGTAGCATCCTAAGGCATTCATGAATGTCGGTTAATCATGATCAATATTCAATGAATCGAGAAGACTTTAAGACAACCCTAGAAGGTGGTTAAGCTCCCACATATTTTTAAAAAGTGTTTCAGTGTTTACCAAAGGATAGATTTAGGTATAAAAAAGAATAGGTTTTGTATAATTTAATATGATAAAAAGAGGCCATGAGATAGAAAGACTGGCCAACTCAAAATCCAAAAAAATTCCTCTCATTGTGATGAGATTAGCCCATATGCACTTGATTTCCACTTCCAAGACTTAGTTTGCTCATTTTTCATCCACGCTTGAGTATGTCGAGACGAGGTTGGTCATCATATATGTACCTAATATATGTTGCTAAAGCTCGGTTCATCCATTTTTCGTTCATGCTCACCATCTATGCTCAAGTCATCGCAAAAAATATTTGTCGTTATGCTTCATTGGATTGGCTGTTTGCCCCCTCTCCATTTAACCCATTGAGTCAAAAAACTAATCTCGATAAGATTGATTGTCACAACTTTTGTGGGTTGGTTTTGATTCTGATGGCTTTAGCCTTGCTCCTCATTTCCTTAGTTTTTCTTCAAATGACTTGGATCACGACCGATGGCCTTGGGCATCGCCAGTGGTAATGTGCTTTAGGAACGCGCACATCGGGTGCACACTTTGAATCCATTTTTTGGGAGAAAGTATGTGAAACCACATTTTTGTCATCGTGAAATGGAGGTGACATGGTGTTTAGGCGCCTTTCATTCCATAGGTAGACTTATGGTTTTTATGTATCATTAGTATCACTCCCCCTCCAATCGATTCTAATTTCTCGGTGCCACGCTGGAGTGGAATCGTAGTCTTGCCTTGATTTAGTTGGAGTTAGCTTGAGGAACTATGGGGTAGTTTCATGCATTCTATTAAACTTAACCGAATTTAAATTCATTGTTCTTTTGTGTAGTCTTTTTGGAGGAAGGGTGTCGTTGGGTAGTTAAAAATGGTCTAAATAGGCTCGTGTGGGGGAGGAGATAGAGAGTCATGAATGACGATCAAGAATACCTCGTGACGGTGAGGAGGAAAAGGACCATTGGTGATTATTTATATCTTGATATGCTTACAAGCGACTCACATTGGGGAGGAGGCGAAGGGTCATGTGTGCTTCTTCTAATATTGTGGTACAAGCTTTTCCCATGTTAATGAAGTGCAAGCATTTCCTCGAAATTTTTGCGAGTGTGAAACGTTTAAGGTCTTGGAAATTTATTTGGAATAACATATTCGTTTTTTTAGATTCATGTCGAAATATGATGTATGCGGTCATTAATTTTCGTAAAATGGGACATCCACGGTCTTGGGACTATTTCTTCTCTTGTTAGACAATCCATCCTCAGTTCTCTCCTTGTTGGTTCTTTTCTCAATCTGTCGTGCAAAACAAATGTCATCTTTACAAGAAAGTATGTATGATGCCTAAGTTAGCAACTGTTTAGGAAATTATTCTCTCTTTTTGAGAAATGAGTCTCTTAAAGTTTAGGGTAAGCCAATGCAAATAGTGACAAATGCAGTATAGCCACTATCAATTACCCTTAGGTTGCGTTTGGGAACATGAATTTGATTTGAAACTCAGTATTTGAAATTTTGGATTTGAAATGTTGTATTTCAAATACAAATATAATGTTTGGGAAATAATAGAATTTCAAATGACAAGGTAAGAGCTGTCATTTGAAATCTCATGCATTAAGCATGTTTTGAATGTCATTGGATTTCACTCAAATTGAAATCTAAATTTTTGGAGTTCCCAAACACCTCATTTGACTCAAATCCAGCATTTCAAATCAAATCATGGTTCCCAAACACACAATTATTTTATATATATGGTCACATTCTATGCCAAAGTAACTACTTTTCTTCAATAAATGGTGCAAAAAACAATGGTACAAAAAGTTTTCATATATCTATTATACAAGAAGACCATAAGTGAGTGGACATACATGCTTATGATATACTCGGATGGATGTTTACACTATTAGCTAGCTAGTTTGAGTAGTATAAGTGCTCACTATACTTTGGTTTCTGATTCCCACAAGTAAAAAATAATTACATCTATTTATTATTTATGTAATTGAGGTGTCGGCCATACGTGGATTGCAACCCAATTCTGTTGTCATTAGGGCGTCAATACAGTCGTTTATTAAAATTCGATGATCATGATCTAGTACATCAAAACACGTCATTTTTTACATGAAAAACATATATTTTTTTCTCGTACTTTTGACTAGAACACCTTTCGCACGAGTAGCGGCGAATCACAATATAATGCAAAATATATATATATATATATATATGCAATTGTGTGTCACATTACTTTCACATTGCTAAACTCAGCTTACTGCAAGAATAGATTACAACTAAAATTCGTCTCCAATTGTAAATTTCGTTTCTTATAAGGTATCTAAGTTCTCTCCTAAGACTTTGTAACTTAGAATGTGTTTTAGGAGAAGGTCAATCTCAAACCACCTTCATATGAACTTAAATGTTCAAGGTACATTTATTTAAGAGAAAGTCTTGTCTAAACGGTCTTCTGTCGCCATCTTTTCTGTGGTATTTTCTGTGGTGGCTAGCCTTAGTTTGATTGGTAATTTTAGAAATGTTGTATGTATTGCTAGGTGATTACAACTTCTCCAAGTGTATGGACCCTAGCTAGGGCCAAAAAATGAACAAGCAAGAGTAAGTGCATGGTGTTATTGATTTATATGTGAAAAATAGATGTGGGAGAGAGGCTAAATTAAAGGTGGTCACTTACTTGAGTCTATGATTACATAGCCAGAGGCAAAGGTTTGGGTGGATGTCATGCATGGTCTCATCTTGGTCTATCCTATTCAATATATGCTTTATTATATTTGCATGCATATTATACTTTAACACACAAATCCAATTTAAAAGTTCATGAGGTGACATGACATTAATTTAAAACTTTAGGACATGTTTAGGGGTAAAGTATTTCTCTAAATTTTTAGAAAACATTTCTTGAAAAACATATATTTTTTTTGTATTTTTGTAAAACTTGTTTAATTCCATAGTTTTTCATTTGAAAAACTAGCAAACAAGGACTTGTTTAATTGCCAAATTAGCTTGAAAATGAAAACTAGTTTTTTATATGGTTTTTCAAATAGAAAACTTTTTTTTTTCTCATGGAGTATCAACTGTGCATAAATATTTTATTCACCAGTAAAAAATATTATTTTTTACGT
>JAYMSZ010001184.1:0-15270 GCA_036897665.1 Pelargonium citronellum | reverse complement strand
TCCTATCAAATTGAAATTTACTCGTCCGAGACTCGGGCTTGGAGGCCCTGTGGAGACCCTTTTGCTGCTCCATTTGACATTGTGTTTGATAGTGGTGTGTTCTGGAATGGTGCAATTCATTGGCTTAGCCCGACCGGGGCTTCTCTATATTTCGATATCAGTAACGGGTCTCTCGCGGAGATGCCAAGGCTTCCGGTTACCGGGAATTGGAGCAAGAGGAGTTTCAGATACTTTGGAGAGTCTAATGGCCATCTCCACCTCATTGAAGTTTATGGTCCTCAAGCTACTAAATTTACAGTTTTCGAGCTGGAGAGGGACTACTCTTGGTGGGCTGCAAAGTATCAAATTGATCTTGAGGCTGTAGCAACTGCATATCCCGAGATGGTTCGCGAGCACCTTGACCCTAGCGATTCAAATTATTATGCATTCATTATACTTTATCTTGCTCGGGAAGAGAGTGATGGGGAATGTTCATTATTGCTGCACATCCCTGGTAAGGTCATATCTTATAATGTTAGGGATAAGGTCTTCGAGAAGCTATGTGACATCGAGTCCTGGCACTCGAAAACCAAGACTTCGTTACAATTTGGATGGTTTGATGCTTATCCATTCTTAGAGAGTATGGCTTGTGTTTAATAGCCATTGCCATTATTCCCTTTCTCATTTCTGTTTTAGCTGTTAAAATGGGGAGATGTTTGCCGTGATTATGTGTTTATTTGTCTATTTAACATTTTTATGTCGACATATATAATATTCATTTGCTTGTTTGAAGTCTTGGAAACTGAAAATTGTGGGTGAATGTGCTTTTTATCGTAATGTGAAGATGTTGGTGATGAAGTACGTAAGGCCTTTTGTATTGCTTACAAAGAGAAAAGTTAAGTATTGGCTTTGTGTTAGTACGAAGTATCTGAATATCATATAGCTCTTTATTAAGTTCTCTACAATTATTTCTAGTTTGTGGTCGCTGATGATGTTCACATTCTTTGCTGAATTGTCGTAAATATGTTTTTATTCCCTGAGTTTGACATTAACGAGATATGATATATTATCGGTTGAATGATTGGAGAGCAATATCTGGAATCATAATTTGCCACAAGTTGCCACATGCTGCCTGTGGGGCTCATAAGTCATAACTAGAACAACCAGTCAACGAAGATTTTTGCACAAGTTTTGTCTTTCAGGTTTTGAATTTTATGAGGATTTCACATGCCTGAGTGGGACGTATATGGAGTGTGTTTCAAGTGTCTATATGGATAAATTAGAATTGTTGAGAATTGGTGGTATTATCTGCAAAGCATGTCTCTATAACTTAATCAATTCCTTTGAGGAATCTGTTTTCTGGATTGAAACATGAAGTTTAAGGAATGTGGTGGCAATTGGTTTGAGTAAATACATAGATTGTACAACTAATTATGGTTCATATATTTTAGTATACTACAGCATGTTTGCATGAATTGTGGAAGAATAATGTGATGTCTAGGAGTTGTTGGTGCTAAGTAACATGATGTGTTGTGTTGAAGAGTAAAATAGTACATGTACAGCTCTGCCATTGGAGGGTCATAGTGCCTAAATTTGTGAATCCAACATTTATTATTATCATTATTATAAGCAATTGGTACTCATTTGGTACTATTAATGAAAATCTCCTAGAAAGGAATAGAGAGTACATACACCAATATACGAAGCCAAAATTGGGATATACATGAGCCTTCCTATTATAGTAAGATTGAAAGTCTGGTTGCCCAGAAATGCAAACCATTAGATTGGATTTCCAGTTTTGCATTCGAACCGCGGGTGTGAAGAAAGATGGGACTTTTGAAAGGCTCGTCGTTTGGCTTTCGGGAGGGCCGTTGAACGCTAAAGTTGTTTGGAAACTGGAAAGGAATAATGTTTCAAATAGTCAGATTGGCATAAATTGATATCATATCGATCTAATGTTTCTCTCTTTTCTTTTAGAGTTCTTTTCAAGCTGCAAGAGATCCACATCTCCTAAAAAAAGCATGCTACTCTAAAGAGGAAAAAGGAGATGTACCCTACCAATCACAACTTTTTTGAAGTTCCATCTTTATCATCATTGACACCCCTAAAATGAGGTATACAGTTAGTTACCAAACAAGCTTTTAGGATTGACTATGCATTTTTGTTTTTCAAGCTTGTAGATGAGTTTGGTCACACGTGTTGAGTTGGGTTTATGATCTCTTGTGTGGCTTTGAAGAAGAATGGTTATACTGACTGAAAAATCATAAAACACACCGACAATGCACAAGTTGATGTGTAGGTGGGGCCGTGGGGGACAAAGCTATCCAAGTTCCACCAAATTAGAAAATATGTCATACTACCCGACAAATCAGAGCACAACCCAAAAGTTGATTGATTTTAGTGTCACGCCCGCACTTATGAAATGTCCCCTAGGATGTGTGCCTCTTTGGGGACGTGGCATCCAGAACCTCCCTAGGGCCGTATCTCGCAGAGCGCCTTCCTTGGAGCAATGCTCGTTACCCCGAATGACACTCTCCAATGCCTCTCCAGACTCTCCCGGACACCTCTAAGATTCCTACCTCTCTAGGACGCTTTTAAAGTCCATGCCTTGTCAGTCACCATCAAAACTTCGCACATTGGTAGATAATTAGGGGTGCAACCCGAAGATTGATATGCTCTTTCAGGCACCACTCCACCATGCGATGTTTGTTGAGCATCTGGGAGCTCTCAAGCTTAATTAGCGCCCGTGGACGGCGCACTCGGGAGGCTAAGAGTTAAGCTCCCAAATGAATTTTGGAGTGGACCCCACATCACCAACAAACTACACAACGACACGCGACAAGCTTGATTTGAAAGGTATTAATGTCATCTTCATGTTAAGAGGAGAAAATCCACAATTTACATTGAGACTTTATCTTTTTGGAAGACTCTTTAGATTAGCGAGGTGTGGTTCAGATTCCTCCGGAGTAGACTGATCTTGCTCTCACGCTCGAGGCGGTTTCCCGAGCACACACATTACTTTCTACTTAACGGTGGCCTAACCTTGTGTAGACTTTGACTCCACCCTCAGAGACCACAACCTCTAGCTCCATCTCCATCCGATCTTAGAACATTTCCACTACCTTTACACGCGAACAAGACGACAACATATCCTATTGTGTTAATTTGACTAGAACCAAAGAGGTGCATTAGCAGTATTTGTGTCCAAGAGTATTTTTGTCATAAAGGTATAATATGGATGGATTTATGAGCACCCTAAATAAACCCGGTAACATAGTGTGTTGACTCTAGAGAGTGTTGCTTTTCTGTTTTTATCTCTGAATAACTACTTCACGCTAAAAAATGTAGTAGTTAGTTAAAACACTAATACCAAAAATATCTCTATAATGAGTTGAACACAATCCTTAATTAAATTGTTGCAACGACAAGATACTGAGATGAATTAAATAGGATGGTAAACCATCCACCTTTCCACCATGGCAGCACACTCTTTCACTTTGTATTCTGCAGCAAAATGACCAGCTCCCTGCATATTTAATATTGCAAACACAACATTTTAAACTTTTGTCTTCAAACTTCCATTTCTTGCCCATTTTGAGCTGATATGACCTTTCTTTTTCTTACCTTTACTGTTGCATATGTCAAATTGAAATCCTTCTTTACAAACCTCCTGGTGAATCTACATCAAACAAACTATAATTAATTTCATTTCAAGCATTGGTAGTGTTATTTTGTAAGAAATTGATAAAGCAATTAGCAAACTTGTTTTTGCTGAATTAACCGGTAGCTTTACAAAACTTACCCTGCTGTTTCATTATCAACAGACCATGCTCTCCATTTCTCAATCAAAGTCATATTGAGAGACCATATCCACTCTTGTGTTCCAATGTATGGAATTCCCGTGTCGTGATCACCACTGTCCGGAGTCAAAAATCGAGTAACTTGACTGATATGACTCAAATTATCATACACAAACAACATATTAATCTTTCTCTTGCAAGATTTACCTGTATATTAGAGCTCGGAGCGAGGTCTTGGTGAAGTTTCGGTGGTAATCAACAACACTTGGGACATCATGAGTATAGTACTTTTGATTTATAGCATCTTTACAATATTGCCAATTCGAAACAGTCCCCTGATAATTAGCATAAAAACTCCTTTTAGTGATTTTAGACAGTGATGAATACGAAATTGTATTATATACCTTTCGAATATGAAGAGCTTCTTGAACTGCCTTGTCATTGGCCCATACATAGCAGAGCATATGATTGAATTTCTGAAAGAAAAAAAGTAAACCAATGAGTTTTACTCTTCTAGTCAGTTTCGTTAATAAGGTACATTAGAGCGGAAGGGTTACGCGACACTGGATATTGGGACCGTTAACGTCAAGCTGTCTTTTAAAGAACCATCTTGACTTCTCTTTGAGATGTTCCTGAGCTGAGTGGACATCATTTGTATCCAACAACAAGTCATGACAGGTTGGATCCAAAGTATTTGCATTGTTTATATTGCTCAGTAGCTGCAAATTAAGTTCATATGCCACCCAAATCTCAGTTTATGTGAATACGATGTGTATATACAAAGTAACAACTGTTTTGGTATGCCTAACCTCCTTGATAGCATCAATGTCTGCAGCACATTCTTCAGTTCGATTGATGGAAATGTAGTCACCATTGCAGTTTATTTTTGCAGACTGAAAACATAAAACATAACAACTTTTAGAATTATAACATAAAAATGAAAAGATTTTGGGACTCTGGAAACATCTGAGGAGGGTCGTTTATGTATGCAGCTTTACTTCCTAATTTGAACACGTGACCTTAAGATTACACGGCATCAATCTTGCCTGTTGCAAGGTCTCATTTTTGTAAAAAGTTAACTCACTAACATAGTGAAAGATTGAAAAAATATCATCATACTGACACAAGACTTGAGATCACCTCGTAGAGTTCATCTGATATGAGGCCTAGCTTGTGAACAAGAGGTACTCGTGAATTAAAATCAATGAAAACGTCTGCTCCTGGATTCCCAAGCACATAACCCTGTTTCAAAATTTACAAACATATCACGGTTAGCCATAATTTACAAAACACAATGGAAACAAAGTAACTTCAGTACAAAATGAAAACCAAGCATTTTTATCTCTACAATCAGATCATGTACCTTGATGTTTATTTTAGGTTCAGTTCCAGCTTTATTACCTTCAACAACGTAATGAAACCAAAAACAAAGCTCGGTGAGAACAAAAATGATGATAAATTACAAGAATCTGTATTTGGTTTACCATTTAATATTTGTTGTATAACCATTGGAACAATGTTGCCGGAATACCCATCACCGGAAAGGTATAATGGATTTCTAAGAAATCCAGGGTGATTCATTAGCCACTGCATAAATTGAAAAAATTGCACCAGTTAAAACAGACTTCCCAAAACCATTATTTACTGATTTGCACTCACCTTCTGTATAAATTCATAGACATTTGCCACAAATTTGTAGTCACCAGTGTGATAAAACTGGGAGGTTTTTGCATAAGAGAAACCAGTGCCAACAGGTCCATCCAAATACAACATGTTGAGACCCTAAAAACCCAATATTACAGAATATATATCAACACAATTGGTAAAATATAAGTGTATGTAATGAGCATTGAGAGTGAAATAGCTATGAATTTGCACCTTAGACCAAGCATATGGATTAAGATGAAGTCTTGGCAAGCTCCCATTGTATTCTTCAATAGTAAAGGTTAAAGGACCTACACACACACACACACAAGTAGTAGAAAAATGCTACACTATTTAGGAGTTCCTCAAGGGTTCACAGCCAAAATAAGTAAAGTTCCAATGCATCTAAAAAGTAGAGGGAAGATTAGAAATATATTGAGAGAAATATATGGTATGATTTCTTAAACCCAATATGAAAAAAAGGGGCATAAGATATTGAAGTAGGTACCATTTTCAAAGAAGAGACCAGCAGCACTGGAACAGCCAGGGCCTCCAGAGATCCAAAGCACAGGAGGGTCTTGAGAAGCTCTCCTCTCTGACTCCACCAAGTAGTAGAATAGTTGCACCTCTTCTTTTTCCCCAACACCCACATATCTGAATACATTATTTATTTTAGACACTCTCAAATCCCCAATTATGATAAATTTAATAGTCCAACATAGTTGTGGATCCCCATTTAACACGATAGCTCTCCCTTTAAAGCCCCACATCACTCGACTCAAGAAGTTGAACTCACGACCTCTCACGAACACGAAGAGGTGTGTGTTTTGATCATCGAATCATCCATAGGGGACTAATACAATAGTTAATACACTATAGGAATAAAATGATACCAGCTAGAATTGAAACATGAAAAATGAAACAGACCCAGTTTGAAGTTGAAATGGAAGAACACCGGTAAAACCGGGCAGCTTAGAAACGGTGGTTCCGCCGTTAGCAGAGGAGGCAGCCACCAATACCAATAGGATGATCAAAAGTAGGCGTACAAGCTGATGCAAAGCCATCAACATTATGAGTTCATGAATCTCTACTACCAGTACTCAAGCAGAGAACGTAACATATATATATATATATATACACACACACATGATGTAATTAATGTGTGTTGTTTGTTTGTTTTATGTATCTATGGCTATAGGTATGGGTGGCCAGTGGCCAGAGTTGAGTGTCAGAAACTTACAAAATCAATGATGTATTCAGTTACGTAAGATGACGTCCTTTTTTTGTTCTTTCAATCACTTTTGTTTGCATTTCATGTTCTTTGATTTGCTGCTACTAGTACTACAACAATCATTGATCCTTGTTTTGGTGTTAAAGAATATGAAATGTTTTAAGGTAAAATACATGTACGAGGAGGAGATGTCTCAGCCGCCCATTTAATAGGCTTGTGTGCGCTTTGTGGAAAAAGTGTTAAGCTTAATGTTGGGCAATTTTAATCTACTTCTTATTGCAATCTTATTATAGTGTTTTATACTTTGTATTTGAAGACGATGATATTAAAAAAATCATGAATGGACTAACAATTAAGGTGTGGTTTCGTCAGTTCAATTGTTTCTCAAAATATTGTTTATATTCTCTATCAAAATAAAATTATAAACAGGAGAACCAATGATGAGTTTACATGTGGCATATCAAGTCAGGTTATTCGTTGAAAGTTACGAGCCTAAGTTAAAGATCATGTCTACCTTAGTCAAAGTTCAGATCAAAAAAATGATCCACACTTAGTAAAATGAACAAAATGACCTAAAGGTGCGCGTCAGCACAAGTACCTGCTCGGAAACCCTCTTGTGCAAGCCTTCGCAAACCGTCATATACGTGCCTTTGCAAGCTTTCACAAAAATTCCAAGTAGCTCGAACAAGCCTCAATGTGATTGCACAAAGCTTAAGTGATCACTTATCCAAAAAAATAGACATCTTAGTCATAATATGAAATCTTTTTAGTGAGGAGCTGGCACATCATTATTTTTAAGAGATGAGGTGGCACCGGCCTCAACAGAACGATCTTGTGCCTATCAACATGAGATTGTAGTACGATGAGCAGTCTAGTATCCTTATAGACACCATCACCACATTATTGTGACATCATTGTAATCTACTTGACATAATTATTGTAATGTAATTAACAAAACTCACCGTAACATCACTTTGACCAATTAGGTAAATATGAAATGTTGCTGTCAACTAAATTAATACTCATCCGCACTATTTAAATACACAATGACATCACTTAATGTCAAATTTGTATGTTGGGTCAAGTGGTTAATATCATTCTGGATTTTCTCTGAACTCTTAAGTTCGAGCTTCTTTGTCGGCAGTATGAGGTAGGGTTTAGAGTGACGCTCTCAAAAAAAGTGAGAAACATTATTACTCCCATGTCAAAAGCCCGTTGCTGATAAAATTAACAAACAAAACAAAACTCACCGTGACATCATTTAAAGTCAAACTTGTTAATTTAACATGGGCTTTTGACTTTTTTCTTTGATAGGAATATGGGCTTTGACTCTGAGTTGATAGCAATAGCATGTATAGGTTCCTCAAATTTCGTTATGGGCCTCTTAGTGCATGATGGACGGCCCGTCCTTTCCCAAATTTAGGGCTTTTAGGACGAAAACAGGCTCTCTTGCATAAATATTAGGCCCATTAATAATACCTATATTCTTGTATCCACAAGAATACTATAGTAAGGGATGACAAAGTTCTTTAAAAAAAAAAAGGGATGATAAGGTTCGTGTTCATATCTTGTTACGAGTTTTAATATTATATTAAACAAGTTAATTTGAATTCGACAATTTATTAAGCAAGTTGAAAAACAAAACATAAACACGCTTTGTGCATGAGTGAGTTGACACAACATATTACGACTAACACATTTAAATAATTAGATTCAAAATTATACAACCCAAAATCCTAAACAGCTCAATATAGTTGACTCATTTATATGAATCATTTTTTAGGCAATATGTTTAGAAATTTACATTTTTATCTTTAAATGAATGAGTTAATTGAACGAATATGACCCGAGTTGACTTAGTCAATAAATACCCGACATGATCCCAAGAATGAATTTGGGCGACTACAACAACTGTCTAGTAAAACAATATTGACTCGGAGATTGTATTTGTGGGTCAAACTCATTATAAATAATAACATAAATAACTCACATTGTCTATAACGTAGAAACCAGTTTTATTACAGCAAAGCGTGTGCGGGTATAACAAGAGAAAAAAGAAGCAAGAACTATTCAAACTTTTTTTTCTCTCGCAAAAGTCAAAAGATACTGTTTTCACATAGAAAAAATCCAAAATTTTCAATATTAAATTCCGTTTGTATTTTGATTTCCTCCCAAACAATACAATGCTTATTCCAAAATTTATTCAGAAAAGAAAAATATGGTTTTGAAATACAGTATCATTTTGACAAGACATGGTGACAGAATAGAGTTCTTGTTTTTTACCTCAAATCTGCTTCTATGGACCCACACTCCTGCTAATCACTTTAAAATTGCCGATTGACATCTGCATATTACTCAAGATATTCTTAATTACTGTATAATATTATACAATGATTAATTAGAACATGTTACTATCAATAATTTATTGACATTAAATCAAATCAAACAGTTGTGAGAGATATATTTTCTGAACTCTGCTTCAGTTGTTGGGAATTCTAAAAAAGAGGAGACACAGAACACAAACGGGAAGGAAAAGAAAATAAAGGTGAAGATTCAATTTCACAGAAAAAGCTCATTTTTTGCATACCCTCTTCATTTTCCTGCGTCTTCTTCTTCACTACCCAGATCATGAATTCCATTTTCGTTCGAATTTGCATTGGAATTCTCGGGTACCCTTTTACAATTTTTTTGTTTTTATCAACCTCTCTGTTTTTAAGCCTCCATATTCTTGTGAGTTTCACGAGTTAGATTCAGATTTGACATGGTGTTTTCATTTTTGGCATTTTTTGTCGACATTGCTAATTTTCAAGCTCGTTTTGGTATTTTGATTCAGCAATGTTTTCTGCCTGAGATTCAGAATTCTGTTGTCTGGTTATATTTGTAGGTCTATTTCATAATTTTGGAATCACCCGCTGTTATTATATGTGCATATCTTGAATGGTTAGATTTAGAATTAAGCATCAAACCTGATTAATATGTTTGTTTAATTTGGTTTATGATTTTGCTAATGTGACTGTGTGCATGATTTGTTTTCTCCTCTTTTGTAGAAGCAGATATAAATGGTTGAGACTATGGATTATGAAACTAGCAGATGGATGTGGGATGGAGTTTATTATTACCCACATCTCTTGGTTGGCCTAATGCTGACCGCCGCATTGCTTGGTATATCTACGAGCTATTTTGGCGGAACTGGTGTGCTCTCTCTGCCATACTTGTGGTCGGATTCTGGAATATTTCATAAGAAGAAGTGCGAGAAGAAACGCATGCGGGTCTACATGGATGGTTGCTTTGATCTCATGCATTACGGCCATGCCAATGCATTGAGGCAAGCAAAGGCGTTGGGAGATGAATTGGTGGTTGGTGTTGTGAGCGATGAAGAGATCATTGCTAATAAAGGTCCTCCTGTTTTATCCATGGAAGAGAGGTTTTTATACATTTCCATTGCATTGTTTGTTTAAAGTTTTTACCAGCTATAAAAGTTACAAAATGGGAATGATTTTACATTAGTTTTGCATTTGCTTGTATTTGTTTACACTTAACATTAATAGAGGAGCCTTTGGTTAGAGATTACTACATCAATGTGATGACTTTCTCCTAGCCATTTATTTGGAACTTTCCTGATCCAGCAAACCTAGTACATATTTTGATGTGAATTGCTGCTCTTTCTAGGCTGGTCCTGGTTAGTGGCTTGAAGTGGGTGGATGAAGTCATTGCGAATGCTCCTTATGAAATTACGGAGCAATTCATGAAGAGTCTCTTCAATGAGCATAAGATTGACTACATTATACACGGTGACGACCCTTGCCTGCTTCCAGATGGAACTGATGCTTATGCGTTGGCAAAGAAAGCCGGTCGCTACAAGCAGATTAAACGCACTGAAGGTGTATCCAGCACAGACATTGTAGGTACTATAATCCACTTGATCATATTAGAACCTGTTGATGTTAAAGTACATATCTTTCGCACAAGGGTGCATAGTACTGCTTAGCTTTTCTTCAACAAGTTCATACTTTCAAGTGCATACACATTTCAAGAGTAAACCTGATTCAATTTGAATGCTCTCTCTCTCTGTTTTGTGGTGTAAACAGTTCACTTACAAAGTGTTAGGTTTGCTTGATTTATTTATAATCAACTAGTTAGAATATTGCATGCTAGTTGTTTCACTATTTCTTCAGCCTACTTTTTCTAATTAATAATGAATTTAATTGTTTGAATATAGGGAGGATACTTTCCTTTATGAAGGGTGCAAAAGTTTGTGGAAATCAAAATGGTGCATCATTGCATGAGGAACCTAATAAAGACAGCCAATACAAGCGTTCCAGCATATCTCAGTTCCTACCAACATCTAGACGTATTGTGCAGTTCTCAAATGGAAAGGTATTATTAAGTTTCATTTTCATCAAGAATCATGTGAAAATTGCCAAGTATAATAAACTGCATAGTGCTACAGCTCATGTAATCTTCTTTGTGCGCATATTCTTGCTACATTTGACTTCAAAAGATGAAGGCATATTCATGTACCTTAAGTGTTAGACAAAGATATATCTGGTAGATTTATGTTCTATTGCACTAAAGCTTAACAATTCAACTGGGGAAACCCAATTTTGTAACATATTTAGTGGCATTCTGACATCTTTTGAAGGGTATATTGTGTGAGTTTATCACAATTGTTTGTAATATTTAGGACTCAATGAACTTGATGTAATTAATGTCAATGTGCAAGCGATATTCTGATTAGATTTTCATTCACTTTGTCCTTCCCTTCGGAAAAAAGAAATAAACTTTTTATTCATTTGACTCTCATTTGCTGCAACTTGACATTCAGAGCCCCATCAATAATGCCAAGGCTATATTACCACTACTAATAATGATATAATCTCAGGGACCAGGACCCAATGCTCGTGTTGTTTACATCGATGGAGCATTTGATCTGTTCCATGCAGGACATGTAGAGGTACAATTGGATTCCAACCTACTATTTGTTTATATCAACTTTAGATATATATACATACATACTTGGATACTGATTGCTGTGGTGCATTAGATTTTACCAATTGGGTTCCTATTATTCAAGTTATAAGGTTTAAAGTTTTGTATCAATCAGGTTCCTCATGCAACGATGCACCATTTTGATCGCTAGGTAAAAGTTAGAAAGTTTGGTTCTTAAACAAACCAGAAAGTACTTAGAAGCGCACACAAAAACCTAATAATCTGGTATTTGATGATATTACGTGGGGTGCTGTGAAGTGTTAGCTCATTTTCTGCAAACCTGGGAACTACCAGATTGCCTTGACACATAAAGGACTCAACTTAACCTAAATGCTGCATGAGCTCCATATCAAGCCCCAAATTCCTGTTGGCATTTCAAATTCTGATTTTGCTTGTAGCCACTGTCAGTCGTTCACTTCAACATAGGCTGATATAGCTTAGTTTGCAGTCCTCGCTACCCCTCAAGCAGTTTGTGGTGCTGGTTATAAAGTTATGCGATGCTTATCATGATGTCTTTTCTTTTGCATTGTGCCAACCCTGAGTCTTTCTTTATTTTACTTAGATCCTCAAGAGTGCCAGGCAGCTTGGAGATTTCCTCCTAGTTGGTATACACTCGGATCAGACTGTGAGGTATATTATTTCTTATCATGTTCGCTTTCCCTCCATGATTCATTGCTACAAGGTTCGGTTTGGTTTTGGACTTGGAAGATTTTCCCAAGAGAGCAATGATAATTATGAATGATCTTATCATGCAGCGAGCACAGGGGGGCTCACTATCCAATCATGCATTTACATGAGCGTAGTCTTAGTGTGCTGGCTTGCCGTTATGTTGATGAAGGCATCATTGGTGCACCATGGGAAATTACCAAAGATGTGGTGCGTATTTGTCTTTAATCTATTCGTATTTTATGTATGAGCTGATTCTATGAATAGGCAACAGGATGTTGCAGCTTTTATCCCTTACATGTGAATGAGGTGTTGCACTGACTTGGTACTTCAAACTGAGAATTTCACCAAAAACCTTCACATGTCCTCAATCTTTTCCTATCATTTGAGTATGGTGTAACAGCTGCTGCTCCATTGTGAATTGAAAAATGAAGCATGTCAAAAACTTTTTATCATCTTTTTTCTTCATAGGATGGATGCTGATCACTTTTGGGAACTTTGATTAGTTTATATTTTGCATACTTGTTCTTTGTGCACTTCTCCTAAGGCCTGTTTTGTTGGCAGATTACCACTTTCAATATCTCCTTAGTTGTACATGGTACAGTTGCAGAGAGCAACCCTTTGTTAACTGTAAGCTAATCAGTCCTCAATCCTCATATTATATCTCCTCTGGTCCTCTACTATAGCTATTGTTTAACAAAACAGTGTTGCTCTGTGCAGGGTGAAACTGATCCTTATGCAGTTCCCAAGAGCTTGGGAATTTTCCAGTTACTCGAGAGTCCAGAAAGTATAACAACCAGTTCAGTAGCGAAAAGGATAAGCGCCAATCACGAAGCCTACACGGTACTCCCAAAATTCTTGTATTGCCAATTCATTATATAAGCTTGTTCTGTGCATGATTGCTATTTGAATAATACAGAAACGCAATGCGAAGAAGGGAATGAGTGAGAAGAAATATTATGAACAGAAGCAATACATAACTGGAGATTGACAGACTAATACAGAGATTTATATGTCTATTGTTGTTCAATATACAGAAAAGAGCCATACATTAGTTTTGAGGACATATTACAAGCTAATACAGAAAGATGATTCAGTCTTACACTATTTGTTGTAAGGTAAACTATATTTATATTTACAAATTTTCAATGTTCATGTTGTTGTTCCAGCTTTAACTTGGAACCATACCCAAAAATAAATGCTCAGATTAGTTGCAAGTGTCTGTCAAAACCTCTTGTATTGCAATTAGAGAACAATCTTACTACAAACTCAATATGTTTACAATGGCGTTAACCACAAGCATTTGCTAACCCCTTTTTCCCATTTACAAGCCTTCCCATCCAAACTCTCATCTTGTCCAACCAAACTCTACACACCTGACAGACAATGAAAACTCTCCCTAGCAAGAACCTAATATTTTTGGGGGGAAACGGAATTCAAATTCACAAACTATTCTGCTACCTGTACCACACAATGGGAGTGGCTGTATTTTGAGGAAGTTGTGGCATCATGCAATGCTGGTGCTGCCATTGCTGTACACCTTGGCTTCCCCTCAATCCATTCCCAAATTCAACTGGTGGTTCTTGCACTATGTTATCTGTTTCCTCTTCTATGTCCATTGTTGATGCGTCTGTTGCCTCCGCTTCCATGAACTCGGGAGTCTCCATTTTTAAACCCTCTGAGGGTGCAAACTGTGAGGGAACCCAAGGAACCATGGCCATACATTGACTACTTGCTCCATTGTTCTTGCCATATCTATCTTCTTCACTTTCACTGCCTTCAGTTAGAGCCGAATGAAGAAGTTGTTCTGCATAAATGATGCCAAAACTCAAGTCAGTGCAAGGCCAAGAAAATAACTACTAATTTAAACAAAACTGATTACAGCTAGTTGTGTTGCCTCGGAAGCAACAAATCATATTCCATAAACTTGGCTACTATCAATTCAAACCCACAGAGGCCACTTGGATACTTGAAATTTCAAAATCAAAATCAAGTAATTGTCAGTTGAAAACACAGCATTACTGAATCAAACTATACAAATCATATTCCATAGACTTGGCTATTCATACAAACAAAAGGTACTTGGATACTTGAAATTTCAAGATCAAAATCAAGTTGACAGTTGAAAACATAACATTACTGAATCGAACTATACAAAGCTGATAGCCGATCGAGGACTTACTCTTAAACTCCGACATGACGCCAGAATCCAAAGCAACAGAGAAACATGACGGAGAGTGTGGAATCGGCGAGCTCGTAGGCTGGAATAGAACAATCGCTCTCTCCTCGTTGACCGGAACAGACGCCAATTCCTCCGCCGGAGCTCCCGCCTTGACGGAAGCAAACTGCTCAAAAACTGGATGCATATCCATCTCCTCCTCTGCTATGGGAGGCAAATTCACATCCTAGACTCACCAATTCACACCTCAGAGTCAGTACAAAACAGCAACAGAAATTGGCTTCACAGTGACAAAATTGAATGAGAACATACCAAGCGTCGAATCTTCCTCGCGGGAGAAGCGAGAGAAAAATCGGAGAAATCGTCGTTAACTTGGTGGAGATCCTTCCTCTTCATCTTCAAGGACGAGGAGCAGAAAGGTGCCATACTTGAACTTCGGTTGTTTGGTTGTGTGGAGAACAAGAAACCCTAATTTTCCGATTGAATGGGAACAATGAGCGTAGAGAGAAATTGGGCAGTGGAGTTGGAGTTAACATATAGTGTACGGAGAGGGAGAGGGAGAGGGAGAGGGAGAATTCGTCGAGTCTCTAGATGTCTCCAGAAATTAGGAGAGATTGATATTTTTCCTTTTACAATTGTGATTAAAGAACGTGCTGCGTATGGTTTGGAAACTCTACTCGCTTTCTAGAGATGACGCGTGCCATCTACCACATGAGTTCGGTGCACGGACTAGGGTTGTACAAAAAAACCGTGAACCCGTCAAACCCGCCAAAACCGCCCCG
>JAYMSZ010001183.1:0-15274 GCA_036897665.1 Pelargonium citronellum | reverse complement strand
AATCTTCTTCACCTTTCAACTAAAACCTTCAACCTTTAACCATCATCCTCAACTATCCAACAATATTTAGAGGAAAAAGTAGCCATACCGAAGAGATGTGATAATTGCATTATGTATATCCTCAAAACCTAGTTGAAACAAATGCCACTGTTCCAGTTCAAAAATATATTTTATGAGAGCTCAACAATCTTTGGCCTCTTCTTTGACTTCTGCTTTCCATCGGCCTCATCCATAGATTCATCCTCACCGGATTCAGATCTCTTGAGGTCCGAAGGCGGACAGGTATTCTCTTTGTCATAGTGCTCGTCTTCCTCGTCACTATCATAATCACTGCTATCTTCAGATTCAGTTCTGCTACTGCTGCCAGGCAAAGTGATATCTGGCTGATAACTAGCAATGGCAGATTCAGCAGCTGCTACTGCTTCAGGGGTATGAAGATCAGCAACACCAACCATCAAATCCTGTTTAACAGTCATGGATTGAGTACAAAATTGCTGAATGAAACAATTCACGGATATGTAAATAGGGTTGGTAAATGGAGAGACATTGTATTGCATTTTAATGATAAAAAGATTAATTCACTATACCATTTCAATGACATTAGATTCATTTCCAGAGAGTGCTTCGATATCAAACTCTGAAGCGTTGTTCTGCATAATGTAAACAGGGTTGAGAATTGTCAGCATTAGGAAAATCAATATAAATTTAGTTAAAAGATTCATGTGCAACCTTTGCTTCCTGCTCCAGCCTTTTATTAGCTTCCGACATTACTCCTAAGAAATCTCTCACTTTTCCCAGAACTGCAACAGTACAAGGCCAGTTACGAATGAAATATCAGAACCAAACAACTATTATACAACGAGACTGGTTCTCAGCCGGGCAGTTTGTGCAATAAAGTGAACTACACATGACGATGATAATCCATATAAAACCCAACACACTTCTATTTGTATAAAACTACATTATATCTTAATGCCACCTGCTCGGTGTTTTGTTCCGGTGCCATTATTAAAACATGATGAACTTCTGGTTCAATTTCAAATCCTAGTCAGAAAATTTGGAAAAACTATTAACACCTAAATCAATACTAGATGTGATAACAAGACCAATAAAATCATATCGCTTCATCCTAGATTACTAAAACCAAGAAAATTCTCACTCACTCCTATACCGGCATAAAGCTATCATACCAGTGTTTAGGCCATAAATGAACAGATAAACCAATATGTGAATACAACATATAGAAGAAAAGCGGAAGGGAATAAATTATCAGCTGCAAATATGACAATCACGCACATAAATAGTCATATTCTAATATTCTTCATAGTTTGTGAGAATGTCAGTCCACAATTGCTCATCCGATTCCTATGGGTCTAGAATCTTATTGAGCTGCAGAGAAAATCCCCGATACCAATTTGGTCCAATGCTGCTCTTGACAAACTGAGATTTTGTGACTCAACCCGTCAGGCTAACAAACCAATGCAGAAACCATTTATCCCACTACCCCATTAGAACATTTCCCAATGAGATTTCATGACGACCAATCAACACAAACATAATAGACCACACCAGAAATTCCTTACTTTCCACAAATTCAAATGGAAAATTGAGTACCTTGGCTTTTAGGCATTGGAGACATCACGGTCTTCCCATCAGAATTAGGTTTCTTGGCTTGGTTGAAAAAGAGAAGTGTGGACTCTGCACAAACACATATAACTCATTGAACCAGATGCTGAATTAGCATAAAATTAGGAACAATTAGATACATAGTTATGAAACATGAATCCTACCCAATGATGAGGTTGATGAATTCTTGAGCTCCAACTGCAATAGATCTTTGCTAATATCTCCCATATCTCTCACAAACAAAAGGGTAAATTTGAACAAGTTCTGAACTGAAACAAATGCAAGAGTGAGATCAAAGCTTGTTTAGCATCTTAAAAAAAAGAGAGTAAAATTTGAACTCAAATGTCCCTAAAACACTTAATTGGGTTTTTTCAGAACAGAAATTGGGTTTTCTCCGTATCAACTCTTCTTCTTCGTTTTATCGGTAGCCAAACAAACAGAAGGCACTGAGCTGAAAAAGTAAACGGAGCTGAAAATGGAGTTTTTACCTTGGTGTTGCACCTCCAAATTCCAATGAGAGAGACAGTTCACAAACACAACGGCACTAAACCCTTGAACCAATTAACGAAGAGTACATGGGAAATGGGTTGGTTTCGGGTCAGGATGTTAAGCCCAAACCCGTTGATGATCAAAATTGTTCTCTTAATATCCATTTAGTTCTAATTTGATCACTGATTTTGTTTTTGTTACAATTTAGTCCTCTTAATATTATAATTTGATCGTTGAATATTTGTTTTGTTTTAAACAGATTCATCCTATAATTGAGCCGTCAAATTAAGTTAGTGTGAAAAATATAATTATTTTTTGTTAAATTAAATAAAGTGAAAATGTAAAGTGTTAGTGGTTGTTAATATAAAGAATTGTCATGCGCTAGAAATAGCAGCTGCATATTATAGTGAAATTGTTTGCATAATTCGTATTAGAGAATCAATCATCACAAACTATGCACATAAGCCTATACTAAATGTACAAAAAAATCTAAGTATCAATTCTTTTAGTAGCCACTAACAAGCAACTGTTGGGCTGTATGTTGAGTTTGAGGGAAAGAAGCTGCAGATTGGGAACAGCTGCTACTACTGTTAGCTATGGAGTAAAGAAGAGCTTGCTCAAGATCACTGCCCAAACCTCGTTGAATGAGGGAGTGAACATACTCCAAGAAGATTGAATCACATGGCAACATGATAGGGCCTTCGCTTGACAGTCCGAATTCCTCCTCAGACATCTTCAAGAGTTCTTGGAAGATGCAATTGTTCAGATAAGCTATTGGCATCACGAAACGCTTCTGGTCAGCGCTGTAGATAACAAAATGCCCTTTCTCAGCCATTGATGATGTGCTAGTGGTATTTTCTGCATCATTAGTTCTTGGAGTAGTGATTCTTTTTCTCCCCAAGGCTGCTATCTTCTGCCACTTCCTTGCCATTTTGATGAGCTTCTTTGCACTGATCATCTTGTCTTTAGTTCACTTTAAGTCTTGAGTAGATATGAAGAAAGAAGGGTGAAAGAAGGATATGAACTGTAGAGACTCCTGAGATGGTTGTTTTAGTTTTGAGTGAAAAGATATGAGGAATGGTGGTTCCTTATATAATGTTATAACACAAGATTTGAGCCACTCCATCTTAGGTGTGTAGCTTTTCTTGTGTTTGTGATTATCAATGCAGAGCCATGTGATCAGTTTTATGAGAATTGATGTTTTGGCAAATGGTTCTCTCATATTTGTCTGGTGGTACAAGGACACAATAGGTCCAACCATTTACAATAGCTACCTGCAGCACATTTCCTTGTCTCCAGTGCTGGTGAAGAGATTTAAAGCAAAAATGGACTTTGTCTGGCTAGGACTTTTGAATTATTGCTCAAGAAGTCAAGATAGAATTATGAGTACCATCGTAGTAGGACATTAGGATCTGATAGGTTTATGGATCAGACATTAAGATCAGATCAGATATACACAAGCCTGTCATGTTTCTGGTTCACTGTTCACAGGTCTAGTGTGAAGAGCCAACAACTTCAGCTTTGGATTTGCTCAAACAAGCTAATAATCCTTCACAGAAAAACCATGCATTAATATTGAAGGGGTTGTTCCTGGCTTGGCTTGTCATGGTGACATATATAACTAGTCCAATCTCTTGGTGTCTACTAATCATCTGAATATCATCTAATTTGATCCAATGACAAAACACCCTTTCATAACTTCTGGAGCTGAACTTTAAGTACCAACTAGCTCATAAGTATAGCAGATGAGAAAGCGGCTGCAGGTCAACCAACTCAGGAGCTAAGAAGGGTCACTTTGCGGTGTAGACAGTTGACAAAAGATGCTTTGAGCTTCCCTTATCATTTCTTGCACAAGATGATTATGGACTAGACTGCAATTCCATCTGTTTGGGATGGTAGAATCTAAGTTGTATATATTGATGAAATAAATGAAAGGGTCTAATATATTGAGTGGATGAAATGACATGTCCCCAACTTGGACTTGATCTATAAGAAAAAAATTCAAAAGTCCTTTGTTCAACGATTTGGCTAAAAATAGGATAGTATACTGTAGAAAAGTAGATAGTAAAAATGCCGCCGGGCAGCATATATATTTGAATGAGCTGTATGTTAAACACTTTGATATAGCTTGTGGCAGAGTTTAGTATATTTGCCAATTCATTAGCATCTCTGCAGCTATATATTCCCAATTGAAACTGCATTCACTTATGATAGTACTAATATTTATAGCAAGCTAATCCATAATCTAGGAATTACAAACAAGTTTCAGGGACGAATGAAATTTTGTCTGAGTCTTGGGAATGAATTTACTCAATTGTATTTCTCTTTCATAAACTATACATACAAAATGTACACAAAATCTAAGTATCAACTCAGTAGCCACTAACAAGCAACTGTTGGTCTGTATGACTTTGTAGGAAAGAAGCTGCAGATTGGGAACAGCTGCTGCTAGTGCTAGCTATGGAGTTAAGCAGAGCTTTCCCTATATCACTGCCCAAACCTCGTTGAATGAGCGACTGAACATACTCCAAGAATACTGAATCACAAGGCAATATGATAGGCCCTTCGCTTGACAGCCCGAACTCCTCTTCAGACATCCTCAAGAGTTCTTGGAAGATGCAGTTGTTCAAATAAGCTATTGGCATCACAAAACGCCTCTGGTCAGTGGTGTAGGTCACAAAATGGCCTTTCTTAGCCACTGATGATGATGTGCTACTTGTATTTTCTTCACTGTTGCTTCTGGGAAAAGTGATTCTTTTTCTCCCTAAGGCTGCTATTCTCTGCCACTTTCGTGCCATTTTGACGAGCTTCCTTGCGCTGATCATGTTGTCTTTAGTTTTCTGTATCTTTGAAATAGTTTTGAAGTAAGAAGGAGGAAAGAAAGATTTGAATGAACTTGTGAGAAAACCCAGTTGGTGTTTTTGTGTTGAGTGAAAAGATATGAGCATTGGTGGTTTCTTATATAATAGTATTGTACAAGATTTAGGCCACTCCATCTTTTCTTGTGTTTGTGATTTGTAATGCAGAACCATGTGATCAGTTTTACAGGAATTGATGTTTTGGCAAATGACAAATCAAGGAAGGAAGCAAAATGGAGGATAGTTATCTCACACTTGTCTGGTGGTACAAGGACACAGTAGGTCCAACCATTTGTAATAGCTGGTCATAACTCATTCATATATATCACAGTTAGGTACTTTCTCTAATCCTCTCCATAACCACAGAAACAAAGATTAGTGACTCAGAATGGAGGTATTCCATATCTGAATTCAGTAATTCATTTTTCATTTGGGGCCACCAGCATGTTTTCTTGTCTGCAATGCTGCTGAAGACATTTAAAGCAAAAATGGCCATTGGTAGACATAATTTCATTATCTGGTTAAGTAGCCATGCATTATTGCTAACAAAAAATGGGAGTGCTATCCAAGAAAGACTTGTGAGACAGAACATGAAATCATCTCACCATATGTGTATAAGATCAGATAGACACAAACTTCAATATGGTTCACAGTTCTCACAAATTCTAATTAAAGAGCCAACAGCTTTGGCTATTAAGTCCTCACACCATCTGGCAGAACTCTCTCTTTATGTGGCTATGGAGAGTGAGAACCTAATGATATCCATGAGTCATGACCTACCATGTCTTCCCACCCCCAGACAAGTATGGAAAAACTATCCACAATTCTGCTTCTTTCCTTAATGTGTCTCACCAAAACTTCATTTCTCATAAAACAGATCACATGGCAAGGAAAGCTACCTAAGCCTAAGATGGAGTAGCTCAAGTCTTTTGAACTATATAAGTTGCCAACAATGCTCATTTCTTTCCACAGCCCACAAAAACACCATCTCAAATTCTCTGAAGTCAAAATCTTTCTTTCAATCTTCTTGCTTCAGACCTAATTATTCACTGAGAAAGACAAGATGATCAGCGCAAAGAAGCTCATCAAAATCGCAAGGAAGTGGAGGAAGATAGCTGCGTTGGGAAGGAAAAGAATCGCTTTTCCAAGAACAAGAGTAGGCACTAGTGCTGACAATACCAGCACATCATCTGTGGCTGAGAAAGGCCATTTTGTGATCTACACTTCCGACCAGAAGCGCTTCACGATTCCATTAGCATTTCTAAACAACAGAATCTTCCAAGAACTCTTGAGGATGTCTGAAGAGGAGTTCGGACTTTCAAGTGATGGGCCAATCACAATTCCATGTGATTCAGTGTTCTTGGAGTACCTTCACTCGCTTATCCAACGAGGTTTAGGGAGAGATGTAGAGGAAGCTTTGCTCAATTCCATTGCTAACAGCAGCTGCTCATTGTCTGCTTCTTACCCACCAAGACATACAACCCAACAGTTCCTAGTTTGTGGCTACTAATTGAAATGATACTCAAATTTTGTATATATAGATTATAGGACTCTTCTAGTTTATTAATGAGAATCACAACTTTCAGTATCCCTAACTCATTTGCAGTTACTGCTTTTGATAATTTTCAAATTTTCATCAGCCAACAATGGATTAATTAATTTGTTGCAATTCTCACCTGTTCAATTGTTCGTATATACTCCTTCTCTCAGGTTCAGTGATTAAGGTCATGTGGGTAGGAGTGAAACAGAGCAGAACAAAAACAAAATACCATATTTATCATGTAATTATTTACTATAAAGATGGATGAGAAAAAAACAAGAGGAAGAAGACATTCAGTATATGCTGAACAAAAGCATCTCTGGGTCAATGTCCAAGTCAAGTCAATGATTTAGGAAAGCCTGCATTCATTTCCCAAACATTTGACTAAGTACACTTAAATATATGGAAACTATATAGTATATAGTTGTTTGTTTGTATATAGTACTGATTATATAGTAATCATCATTCAAAAGAAATGCTGGTGAATCTCTTAGCTCCATGTGTCTTCATAGAACCTGTAAGATAGGATACATATTGTCACTGCCTCTCTATATTAATATATTGATCCTCTAAAGCTAATAGGTATGCAGCCATAGCCTTCAAGATGAGATCAATTTCACTATTCTTCTTCAAAGTCCCATTTTTAATCTTCTTGTTGGTCATAATCATTGCTGTCCCTGCAGTTTTTAGCCTTCAGTGTCTCCATGATGAGCAGCTCTCACTGCTTCAACTCAAGCAAAGCCTTGTTTTCAATTCTGTTCTGTCCTCTAAGCTGGTCACCTGGAGGAACATGAGCTCAAATTGCTGTGTCTGGGATGGCGTTACGTGCAGTGATGGTGGTCATGTTACTGATCTTGACCTCAGCAACCAATCGATTTCAGGAGGAATTCACAAAACAATGAGTCCTCTTTTTGATCTCCAACATCTTCAGCGCCTAGATTTGTCCCGGAACAACTTCAGTGGCACTCAGATTCCCCCAGGAGTTGGCAAGCTTGTCAATCTACTACATCTCAACCTTGGTTACTCCCACTTTGGAGGACAAGTTCCACTTGAGATCTCAAACTTAACAAGATTGCTCACTCTTGATCTCTCAGCTGACTACAATTTCTCTAGAATTCCTAGTCTGATTCTTGAGAATCCAAGATTATCTACCCTTGTTCAGAACTTAACAAAGCTCAGCCAACTCAAGCTTGATGGTGTGGATTTATCATCTGAGGCTCAGTGGTGCCATGCCTTGTCTTCTTCTCTTCCTAACCTCCAAGTTTTGAGTCTGTCTCGTTGCTCTCTTTCAGGACCTCTACATAATTCCCTTGTCAAGATTCAGGCTCTTTCTGTGATAGACTTGAGCTATAACAATTTGTCAACTGAAGTTCCAGATTTTCTTGCAGAACTCTCAGAATTGACTTCCTTAAAGCTTTCACATTGTGGCTTGTATGGATACTTTCCGCGGAAACTCTCCCATGTAGTCACCCTTCATACTCTTGTATTGTCGTATAACAACTTGCTTTCAGGTATTTTTGACCAAGTTTTTCTCTACTTAGTTTTATCAGCTTGAAGTTCAAACTTTATGCTTTCCTAACAATTAGCTGGCTAAATTTTCAGGAACACTTGCAGATTCTATTGTTAATATGAAGGCATTGAATCACTTAGATCTTAGGGGTTGCATGTTCAATGGCTCAATTCATAGTATCTATTGGGAAAAGCTTCAGAATCTTGTCCATCTTGATTTGAGTCGCAATGCACTAACCGGGGATATCCCATTGCCTCTGATTTTCCTCCCGTCATTGAAGCGGCTAATCCTTTCTAAGAACAAAATCAGTGGTAAAATAGGAGAATTTCCATTTGTTTCATCATCTTCTGCACTGAAAATCCTTGATTTGAGACATAACAAGCTGGAAGGTTCACTACCAATGTCTTTGTTCAAGCTTGAGGGTCTTTTGAAGCTTGATGTTTCTCATAACAACTTTAGTGGGACCATTGACCTAACTTACCTCTTTCAAAACCTCAGGAACCTTGTCTATGTTGATCTTTCTTTCAACAATTTGTCAGTCATCCAAAGTTCTTCTTACACTCCTACAAAGAACTCTTCATTTCCTAGCAGAGTATATTTGGCCTCTTGCAATCTAAAAACATTTCCCTTTTTCTTGAGCAATCAGTTCATGCTAGAGACACTAGATCTTTCATGCAACAAACTTCAAGGGCAAGTACCTAACTGGATATGGAAACCCTCTCTTTCTAATCTTAATCTTTCCCACAACTCGTTGATGGGTTTCGAAGGATCTTTCCCAAATCTTACTTCTCTAACCTCTCTTTGGTACTTGGACCTAAGTTCCAACCAACTCCAAGGTCATGTTCCTCTTCCACCATCTGCTACATATATGGACTACTCCAAGAACAATTTCAGTTCCATGATTCCACCTGAAATCGGAAGATATGGTACCTACATTGGATTCTTCTCTCTTGCAAGCAATAACTTTCAAGGTAGCATCCCTCCAGCAATCTGCAACATCACTCATGGCCATGGATATGTTCTTGACTTGTCCAACAATTCATTTAATGGCATCATACCTTCATGTCTAATAGCAAAGACAGGTCATGCCAAGTATGGAGTGCTAAATTTAAGAAGAAACAAATTCACAGGAAGCATTCCTGATCTATTTCCACGTCGTTGTTCGTTACAAACTATTGATCTTAGTGGCAATCAACTGAGTGGGAAGGTTCCAAACTCTATGGTGAATTGCAAGCTTTTGGAGGTTTTGAACTTGGGAAACAATGAGCTAACAGATGTTTTTCCATGCTGGTTGAGGGAGATATCTAGCTTGCGCGTGCTAGTTATGAAATTCAACAAGTTTTACGGGTCCATTGAATGTGCACTGAACCAAAGCATTGTCACAGGGTCTACTTGGCCAAAACTTCAGATCATTGACATAGCTGCCAACAGTTTTAGTGGTGAACTCTCATATGATAGCTTCAAAACATGGGAGGCAATGATGGTGGACAAAGATTCAGCGCGATCAGCTAGCAGAGACATTCGATATGAGTTTGGGGGAGGCAGTGACAAGTACTATCAAGACACAGTTACAATCACCAGCAAAGGCCATGCCATGGAGCTGATAAAAATCCTAACCACATTCAATGCCATTGACTTCTCATGCAACCACTTCCAAGGCTCAATCCCTGAGTCCATAGGAGACCTCAAATCCTTAGTTTCTCTCAACTTGTCACATAACCATTTCATAAGTGGCCAAATCCCACCATCTTTAGGTAACTTGAGAGAGCTGGAGTCATTGGACCTTGCAAACAATAGCCTCAGTGGTGACATACCAGTGCAGCTTGCAAGTCTCAACTTTCTTTCTGTTCTGAACCTATCATTTAACCAACTGGTGGGAAGAATTCCAACAAGCACTCAACTCCAGTCCTTTTCTGAGTTGTCTTATGCAGGAAACAAGGCGCTTTGTGGACCGCCTTTGGAGATGAATTGCATAGCCCTTATTGCTCCTCTGGATAGAAGTTCAGCAAATGGTGGCATGGGAATTGATTGGCAGCTTGTATGGGCTGAGCTTGGTTATGTTGTTGGTTTGGGGAGTGTGGTTGGGTCACTTGTGTTCTGGAAAAGATGGAGGATGTGGTACTTTACAAGGGTTGATCAGCTTATTTTCAGGATCTTCCCTGGATTGGATTCAGGATTAACAGCTACTCATGGGAAGAAGAGTAGATAATTAGAATAAGGGGATTTATGACATTGTATCTATCAGTAAGGTATGATAAATATTTGTAGCTTAGTGTATGCTGTTCTGTTTTTCTGGGTCGGAAATTTGAATTATTGAGTTGTTGTGGGATCAGAAATATCACATTGGACTGACTATTTCACTAATGTGTACAAAAATCGTGACATGACATAAAATTGTTAATGAGAGTAAGAACAAAGTACAACTCTAATTATAGACTAAACCAAAAGAAATACGAAAGGCGAACTATTGAATCCTTTTTATATTTTAAGGTCTGCTATGAAATTATTTAACGTTTGATTTTTTCTTTTAAGTATTTAAAGTTTGATTTTAGTAGCATTCGTATACTTATGGGATTAGTTGTAGATGCTGATTAGTGGAAATGATTTGGATTTAATTAATGCATATAACATAGAATCAATCTAAGGTTCTTAAAAGCCAATTAGAATCAAAGCCGAGATCAACGGTACACGATTGTATCAAACGTTCACATGATCCAACGGCTCTTAGTCTCTTTTTCCTTTATAGACTTGAAGTTCTCTTTCCCTCCCAACGGTAACAAAAAAAGCCCACCGTTTAAATTTCCAAAACCCTCTCTGCAAACTAGCCGTTACGACGCCATTTTCTTCAAGAATCTCTCACACTATCTCTACATCAGATCTTTGAAGATCTTCTTCACAAATTATCCATTTCTTTCCTTTCTGCTACACTTTATACTCTTAAGCGGTGAAACCCTAGATCCACTTCCATTTCTTGCTTCGCGACGTCGTCCATGGCCTCGTCGGTGACTAAATCTTCTCCCAGTAGAAACCCTAATTCAAGATCGTCGGAGATCAATAGCCCCATGAGGAGGAGCTTCAGCGGAAACCCGTTTGCGAAGCCTTCCATCGTCACCAAACAGAAAGGATTCAACCCCGTTACTCCAGCTAACAGTCCTTCAGGTTTGGGAACTATATATTCACTTCTCGATTTCTGTTGGTTCCGTGTAATTTCAAGTTTTATGTATTATTTATATCTGTTTGGTTGCCTTCATACTGAGAGAAAATGGAAGAAAATTAGATAAAGATAGGAACTTTCTGGACAATTCAAAAATTTATTTGTTTGTGATAATTCTTTGGTTGTGACTTAGGTTTGGTTACTTTATCTGTTTGGATTTCCTGAATATGTAATTTAAAGAACGATTACACTGAACCTGTAGCTAATTTTTGTAATCTCTAATTCAGCAATTGGTTTCAAATCTACTTTTTGCAAGAAATATTTTGGGAATTTCATGTTCATAAATTTGTTGTAGATGCTGAGGCGTATCGAGTTTTGGTTTTCTATTTATATTTGCGGTTCTCTAAGTTGTCCTGCCAACCAAACACTAGATATGTGTTTGATAGGAACGATTAGGTATGATTTATCCAGAGAGAATTTGGTTTATGGGCTCTTATGAGTTTTCTCTTTTGGGTTGATAAATCATGATGCAGATTTTCCAAGGAGACACTCCATCAGCAGAGAAAACGTACGTCCTTTGCAGGAGGACAAAGAAAATGGAAGTGAGCATGAACTGAAGCCGCCTGTGAGAGCTCGCTCGCCATCCGTTTTTAAGGGAACAAAGAATTTTATGTCTCCCACAATTTCTGCAGCTTCCAAGGTTACCGCATCACCAAAGAAGAAAATATTAGCTGAAAAGAACGAGTCTCTCTATACTTCTTTTTCATCCTCTGGTGGAAAAGCCTCAGTCAATTCAGTGAGCTTCTCAGATGTGTTGGAATTTATTGATGCAGATCCACAAACTCATTCCAATCATGATTCTGGTATTGATGAATTCGAGCAGAAGGTGGCAGATTTCAGAGCTCCTTTGACTCCAAAAGCTTCTTCAGGGTTTGATGTGAAGGTGCATTCCACTCCCAAGAATGATTCCAGATTGAGAACCGATGCAACTCATGCTGTGGAAGAGGATTGTGTTAATCTGGATTGGAGTTCCATTGGCTCAAATCCTTGTCCTTCACGTACTTTCATGGCACCTCTTGATGCAGATCCTTCGATGCATGCAGATCCTTCGATGCATGCATATGATCCCGAGACCAATTTCACCTCACCAAGGCCTCAATTCCTACGCTACAGGCCTAACCCACGAATTGAGGTATACCTTAATAGGGAAAGGGAAGGCAAGGGGCTTGAGGACAGTTTTATCTCTGGAAGTTCATCTGATGCTGAATTTACAGAGGAAACCGAGACTCAGTCTGAGGGTTCACAGAAAGATTCCGATGATGTGTCTTCTAGCGAAATGCTGAAAGAGGAAGTTTCTGGTGAAATGGAGCAAGACGATGAAGCATCAGTTGAAACAGTGCAAGGAAAAGAGTATTCAGGAGAAGTTGTCCAAGCAGAAGAAGTCTTGGGTGAGGTGGCCAAAGAGATTTCAGGCGAAACCGAGAAAGCGGAAGTGTTGGGTGAAGTGGTGAAAGAAGAGAAAGAAGTTCTTCATGTTTCTGAATCAAAACTCCCCATCAGTAGTAGTGCTTGCATGGTTGAGGTGAAAAAGGTCTCTAAGTTGCATTTCTTTAGGAGACCAAAGACTGTTGCTTTCCTGCTAACACTTTTGATTGCTTGTTTATCAGTCTCTGTCACTGATTCCCCAGTGGTTGGTTTGGTGCTTAAGGATTCAAGTTACTCTAACTTTTATGTCCCTCCTGAATTCTCTGCATATGTCACAGCTCACTTGGATGGTCTTGCTCAAAACTTCAGGCTCTGGTATGCCAAGTCTTTATCTTACCTATCCGAGTTGGCTTCTAATTTAAGAGTGTCCAGATTTGGAACCTTTAAGTATAGCAACTTGACCGCTCTGTACGATGATCAGTACTTGGTTGATGGGTATGTTTTCTTCGACCAGCATGATTCATCAACAAAAAAAGAGCCTCAAGACTATGTGCTGGATTCTGAACCTATAATGGGTTGGGTGAGAGTGGTTGAAACTGAGCCCTTGCAAAAGAAGGATGAAAACCATGGATATGGTGGTCTGGATTCCGAAGTATATGAAGGACAAGAACATGAAAAGGTTGAAGTTGAAGTGCATATTCCAGCAGCAGCTGAAGTGCATAGTGATCTACTACTTGCTGGATACGATGGCCCAGAGTATCAAGTACGTGAGTACAGTGTACCAGTGGCTGCAGAGCATAGCACACCAGAAGCTGAAGCATATGAAGGACAAGAACATGAAAACATTGAAGTTGAAGTAGATGATATTCCAGCAGTAGAGCATAGCACTCCAGAAGCTGAAGTATCTGAAGCTAACAACTTAGACGTAGATATGGCACAAGAAAACATGGACTTCTGGGAGCATTCAGAAGTTGCTGATTTGCAGTCTTCTGCAGCAGAGATCAATTCCATTGAAGCAGAAGAATCTCCTGAAAGACCAGAGTTGTTAGATGCTTCATCAGAAGGCAGACAAACAGTGGATTTTAATTGGTTTAGAGATGAAGTTTCAAAATCAAATGTTCTCGGAATTGCTTTTCTATTTTTGGTTCTACTTGCAGCCACAACTCTCTTTGTCTACAAAAGAAAAGAGAACACCGCCGTGTCAAGTATCAATATGCCTGCACTGAATTCTTCAATTCCTGTAGATCAACCGCAGCTTACCAAAAAGTTCGACATCAGTTCCAAGTCAGTTAGTGTCAGTGTTGAGCATTCTTTCCATGAGAGGCTATCTTCACCAAACTGGCCGACAGAAGTCGATATGGTTGGAGAGTCATGTCCCTCAGAAATGAGTAGCTTCCAGAAGAGTTCATCATACAGTAAAAAAGGAGTGAAGGATTCTAGTGAAGCACAGAGCCAGGACAGGAAGGCCAAGAAGAGCTACAAAAGAGAATCTCTGGCTTCATCAGATGATAATTCTGTGGGTTCTCTTTCTTATGGAAGTTTCACCTCGTATGCTAAAATTTCTGCCAAACGAGTGAGTACCGCAATCCTTATTTTGTATTTATATATCAGTTTACATATTGTTTCTCATACTGTAGCTGGTTGGTTGCACGTGCAGGCCAATGGAGAAGAAATAACTCCCGTCAGGCGCTCAAGCAGAATTATTAGGAAGCAAGTCACTTCTCCTTGACAACTTTCCACAGAAGTTCTAATCTGCACTGTCCTCAGTTTAGCTTGATTTGTTGTGTAGTAGATACTCTTAATTGGGTAGTTTAGTAGCTATGCTTTAGCTTGATTTGTTGTGTAGTTTAGCCTAACTACACTTTGTAATTTGACCATGTCAGTCAAGTTGCCACTCTTTAAATCAACCTTAATGAAATCTGCTTCTCAGTTTTACCCAACACTCTTTTGGTGTGACCAACAATTGCGTTCTAGATTATGTTTAACTCTCTCTTTGTACAATTTAAGGATACTCTTCACATCTATTTGTACTCTGTCATTCATAGATCACATTCACAACAAGATAAACAATGTATAGTTAATCTAAATGAAATTTTTTATGCAATTGAAAGAGTTCTTGGAATTGAATTTACTCAAAATTTGTGTTTCTCATTTACAAACGACAGACAGTAGTGGACTAAATGTACACAAAATGTAATTTATAAGCCACAAACAAGCAAATGTTGGGCACTCTGTGTACTTTGAGTGAAAGAAGTTGCAGATTGGGAACAGCTGCTGCTGCTAGTGGTAGCTATGGAGTTAAGAAGAGCTTTCTCAAGATCACTGCCCAAACCTCGTTGAATGAGGGAGTGAACATACTCCAAGAATACTGAATCACATGGCAATATGATAGGCCCTTCGCTTGATAGTCCGAATTCCTCCTCAGACATCCTCAAGAGTTCTTGAAAGATGCAGTTGTTTAGATAAGCTATTGGCATCACGAAACGCCTCTGTTCGGCGCTGTAGATAACAAAATGGCCTTTCTCAGCCAGTGATGATGATGATGTGCTAGTAGCATTTTCTGCATTGTTGGTTCTTGGAAAAGAGATTCTTTTCCTCCCCAAGGCTGCTATCTTCTGCCACTTCCTTGCCATTTTGATGAGCTTCTTTGCACTGATCATCTTGGCTTTCTT
>JAYMSZ010001182.1:0-15278 GCA_036897665.1 Pelargonium citronellum | reverse complement strand
TAAAGTATTGTACGTATATTATTTTCTCCCGTGCAACGCACGGGATATAAACTAGTTTATAACAAAAGAATAATTCAATTGTGATGATATGACACAAAAATACCATATTAGTCGCTTTTCACCTCTTGCATCAACATAATTAGGGCCAGACTTACACGGTTAGTGAAATATAGTTAAGTCTTGTTAAAAAATATATATATATTATAGTTAATTGACCTCATATTTTGAAATTTGAGGGTCCACATTATATGTAATGAGCTTTTTTGCATTATAAGATTGTAAAACAAAAAATTAAGTGTAACAAATGAGAATTTATGCACATGCTCGGGGAATAATGTATACATAAATGACATTTCTCAAACAATAAAACTTTGGAAGTCTCGTGCAACGGACTCTCTTATTTCATATCTCATGTGACACGCGTCTGCTTCGGCTGGCAGGTTTCTCTTCTTTGCACATTTCATTGCCTTTAATAGTGGTAAGATCAACCTTAGGAGGGCCAGAGTGCCTTCTTTGTGAGGATACGCTGATGATGCCATTGTAATTATCTCCTGATCGAGATTTGGCCATAGTAGCCTCTGTTGGCGTCATATAACTTGGAAGTGTTTGTGGTGTGCTAGTAAAGCTCTCATTATTTCTCGACGAAGATTCCGAATCACTATGTTGCATGCAATGTTCTGAGTGCAAAATGTTGCACTTGTCATCCCGAGTTTGCTTGGTTCTCGTTTTCCTACTCGAAGTTGATGTTGCTCTAGATGCGGGTGGTTGGTTTGGTTTTGATGGCTTGATACGAGAATGTGTTGTTTTTCTGTTCTTTACGGACGTTTGCTCGTTGAGGTCTATTGTGCCTCGGCATTCCCATGGTCGCTCTGCCATCCATCTCTCCAACCAGCTCCATCCCCAATGTGGATTTTTCGGATCTACTAATGTTGGATTTGGAGATTTTGAAGAGTTTTTCCAAACTTGCTGTTGGACAAGAAAAATTCATCTCAGTCATCATTACTTCAAGGGTAAAAATCATCCACATTAATGTATTAAACATCGCTAAAAGATCCAATTTAGTTCTTCACTTTTTTTAACCTAAAATAATTCATGAACTTCCAATTTTGGACCCAAAACGAACATTGTCATTAGTTTATCCATTAAGTAATCTAACATAGGATTTAATTATATTTTATTATTATTGTATAATTATTTTGATGACGTGGCGAGTCATGTGCTAGTCACGTGAGTTGTTTAATAAACTGAAGGTAAAAGATCCAAAATGTTTCATGAACTATCTTGAACTATCAAACATGTCATCTCAGTCCAAAAGATAGGCGAAAGAGCCGTTATAGTCCAAACGTTTCCGAAAATCAAGCCATTTCAGGACATTCCGTCAAATTTGTTAACGGAACCGTTAAAATTACAATAAAATAATATTTTAAATTGGCACGTTTGATAGTTGATGAACTAAAATGGCACGAACTGGATAGTTCAAGGACTAAAATGACACGAACTAGATAGTTCAGAGACTAATTTGGACATTTTTTTTTCTAATATTAATCATTCTCACATCATCAATTTAGTATTAAAAATACTTTTTAATGCAATTTTAATGGTTCCGTCAATGAATTTGACACGGCTCAATTTTCAGAAACGTTTGGACTAAATTGGCTCTTTCGCCTATCTTTTGGAATAAAATGACACGTTTGATAGTTCATGGACCAAAATGGCACGAACTAGATAGTTCAGGGACCATTTTGGACCTTTTTTCCACTTTATATCAAAAGTTGAGGACCAAATTAGATTAATATTTGAAAGTTCATGAACCATTTTGGGATAAAAAAAAAGTTTATAAACCAAATTGGGTCAATATTTGAGATTCAGAGACCATTATAGGTCAAATTAAAGTTCATGGGCCAGATTGGGTCAAAACACAAAAGTTTATGAACTATTTTTGATTAAAAAACGTTTAGGGACCAAATTGTGTCAAAACACGAAAACTCGGAAATAGTCTTTTACCAAACAAAAATGATAATAAAGTTATAATGCAATTCACATTAGTGCATCACTTCCATCTAGTGAGGATGTTGTGTATTAGTTTTTGGACAATTTTGCCCTCTACTCCTTTTGTTCCAAACAAATATGCCCCCAAGTCCTCTTCTTCCTCATCTCTCAGTCCTGGTCAGGTCAATTACATCAACTTCCACGGTCAATCAAATGTGGTGCTTATATTTTTGGTCTAAACCATGAGATTACTGAGCTGGCTCCAAATTCGTGGTTGACACCTTTAAGCCGTTTTATCACACCGAGACTAATCTTCATTCGAGAGTAAGTCATAGTTAAAGTTCATCCCTCTATCTCAGAGGTGTGTTGAGCGGGGATCGAGTGCAAGTGTTCTTCCCACTCACGCAGCCTGTGTAGCCAACTGCGCCACTACCCTTGGGTGTGCTTATATTTTCTAACTCCACACATTTCTTCAAGACTTTTCCTATTTTCTGTTTGGTTCTAATACAGATTTTCTTATCTAATTTTCAAATTTGTCTTCAGCTGAGGCAAGTGATGATCACTCTTGGGGAGAAGATGACAGATGAAGAGGTAGAGCAGATGGTCAGAGAAGCTGATACAGATGGAGATGGTCAAGTCAATTACGACGAATTCGTCAGGATGATGTTAGCTTCATCTAGTTTCGAATAATCTGCATTTTTTCTCAAATCCAAACTCTATGTTACGAATCTTGCAAAAGGTATAGTAATGAAACTGTGTTAGCTACCAAAACCCGAAAAAACAAGGGCTAGAAGGAACAGGTTCATAGTAGTGATCGAGTGTGATGGAGTTAGTCATCGACTCTGATGATTCGTGTAATGTGAGACTACAATGATGTACCTGTTCATCAACCGATATGATCATCTTGTTTCTTCGTATCATAATAAACTTTGTGAATCATACTACAGCTCTTTATCGTTTTGTTCAATATGCAAAATCAAGAACAAGAATGATGGTACATTAACGGCTGAGTTGGCAATTTGTTTCTTAACATGTGGCATGATACGAAATAAGCATGTTTTAGCTCACTAATTTGGTAATTGTGTCGTGTGTGCTCAATCACAAGTCATGTTCGTGTTGGGACATAGAGCACACATTCAACTATCAACGCAACATAAACACAACACGCACACACAAATTGTCAGCTCTAATTGATGGTATAGAAGATATATAGACAATCCAGATAGCAGAAAATATTGTGATTCAAGTTTCATGTCATGATCACAGAATGTTCGGAGTATGTTTTGGTTTGGAAGCTTATTTTCGCATATAACAAACTATAGAACATTTTTTAAATATCAAAACCTGTCACTGTAAGGCGTTCCGTAGACAATCAGGTAAGGTATGGTGCGGATAACAGAGTCGATTGGTACTGCAAAATTGACGCCGGAGGATACTCCTGTCCCTGCATTTTACAACGGAAAACTGAATCACTTAGCTATGATAAATTATTAGGACAAAGGACAGCCCAGTGCACGAGGCTCGTTATTGGTAATGTTAGGGTATGGGGTAGCCATTAATGAACACAAACATGTCCTTACTTTTACGGAGAGATTGTTTCCTTGCTCGAGTCCATGACATCAAGACAACAATCTTACTGTTACACTAAAACTCACCCTCAAGACCTTTTCTTTTTCATATATCAGAAGAAAACTAAGTGTGATTAAGTGTAACGAATGTAGGAATAAATGTCTCCTTACCTTTGCGAGTGAATGTTGCAGTGTTGACTCCGATAACATGACCATATGAATCAATCAATGGCCCACCTGAGTTCCCTGCAAAGATTTTATGCATCAAAGTTACGGGAAATGTAACAGAATGGTAATATCAAGCTCGGTGGAAACTGAACTTCTACCCGCGTTTATAGCAGCATCGGTTTGAATTGCTCCCTTTATAGCCCTTCCATTTGGCGAGGGTATTTCTCGGCCTAGTCCACTAACCACCTGCACTATTATGATTAGACACGTATTATGTACTAACTATTTTATAATCTACTTAAACTGTCGGGATATCTTACTTCGGGCTATTTTTCAGCTAAGGTTGAGTTAGGAAATATAAATAGTTGTTGCACAGTTTCTTTTGGTTTTTAGCTTATGTTTGATTTGATAATTCACAGAAAATCTAGGATTTCTCATCTACTCTTGTTTTTCGGGCTTCATTTCTAATAAGAGTTGCATCACGATCACTAAAAGCTTACCCCGGTAGTGAGAGTGTTCTCATATCCGTATGGATTTCCAATAGCAAAGCAGCTTTGACCAACACGTAGATCGCGAGATTTACCAAGAACAGCAGGCTTTATGTCATGTCCATCCACATCAACCTGCACATTAAATAAGCGTTAACCGTCTCCAGAGACATACCATGTAGTCATAGAATATACGGTTTTACTAGGAATCAAACTGACATGAATCCATACATGAATGATTGGTTTAAGCATGTAGATGACAGATACAAGGTCTGCAAAGATTCGTGTATAGCCCATATTTCAAGAAAAACTATAAAAATGATCCATGAATTATTAAGATCTGATCAAATGGGTCTATGAACTAATTTTATGCCAAAATGGTTCTTCTGCTGTTGAAAATCAACCAAAATGGTTCATGACGTTAAGTTCCATTGTCCTTTTTTTTTTGTTAGTACGGAAACAGGATTACAAGGTCAAGTCCCCAACTCGTGTTCGGGCCATCCTAGTTGAACTGTTGGGTCTCGTTTCTTAGTGATATCAACCCATGGAGATTTCCATCCTAGTTAAACTATTGAGTGCGAGTTTTGACTGTATACCTTCAGAACAGCCAGATCATAGGCTGGATCAACGCCAACAATCTTCGCATCCCGGGAAAAGCTATTACCTCCCGAATCTACTAGGGACACCTACAAACGAAGAGTAATGAGACCACTTCTACAAATAGCACAAGCTGCCACAGCTAAACTAAGTTTGTCAAGTTCATGAACCCGACACAAGAACTGAAGATCGTAAAAGTAGAAAGATGATAGAACATAAGTAGGTAAGAACCTTACAACGCTGCAGCCCACTATTATCCGTCACCAGTTTAGCAACAACATGGTAATTAGTGACCTGTTATCAGAAAACTATTCGATTTAGTGATATTGGCACGAGCACAGTCCAATGAGCTAAAGAAGATGTTTAACTATATTGCCGCTGTAATCTTGCTCAAGTTTTCAATAAAATCTTGTTCCTTTTGTAAGAAAAGGAATGTTAACGAAGTGGATGCATGAAAAGGAATGCTTACAATGTGACCAAACTTATCCCAAATGAAGCCCGAACCAGTCCCTTCAACTTTAGTGTTTTCATCTTCAACTGCGACTTCCTCGGAGTTCTTAGGGCTTTTAGCTAATTGAAGGTCTTTAATGAAAACAACAGACGACGAAGTTGCCTAAAAGGAATTGCATAGCATATATTATCAAGTGGCATAATAATGGTAACAGAAATAAACTTCCATGTTTCATTCATTCCAATACTTGCAAAAGGTCAAGAAATGGTTCCCATGAGAACATAAAGGAAAATGTTGAGCAAGATGATTCGAACTTGGGTGGTGCCCGAACTCGAACTTGCGACATCTTGATCAATCAGACTATGATGCTATTGACTAAAAGCTTAAACTGATAGTTGGAGGTACAATCTTAATTTGATACTCTTAACATGGAGACGTTACTAGAACTAAAAAAAATGTTCAAGGCAGATCATTCAAGACTCATACCAAATTGAAAAATTATCACAATGTTGTTGATAAAAACGGTTAAATAGTTTAGCACGGTTTGAGCCATTGGACTTCTCTATTATGTTGAATTAAAACCATGTTATAGGATGTAGCCGGTTTTAATGTGCCTAGTCAGCTTAGGGATCATCATGTCACCTAAGATTTTAGTCCATCTCAACCTCTAGTTGCGATAGATGGAGAAAAACGTTTCATTTTTGAGATAACCACGCCCAAAACAAAGTCGTTTTGGCGTTCTTACCTAAAATAAATGAAATGAAACGCTTTCGTTCCATCTATTACAGTTGTAGTTTTACGTGTACTGCTGAAGTGGTCTAAAATCTTAGGTGACATGATGACATGTCTCATCAAAACTAACTATAACCAGTAATGTGGGAAGACAAAACTAGTTAACCTTAATAATAATGACAAAAAGCACAAAAGGGTACCAAAATTAGCATACACAAAACTAGCAATTAGAGCCAATAACAAGTAAATAAAAATTGTGGGTATTGGGCAATGTGAGAGACAGACCTGGAAGAGGTGAACAACCCTATCTTCCTCTTGCTGGAAATCTTCTTGGAGGGAAATGGCAAGTGCAGAGTGAACTGAAGGTGGTTTACACAAATTGAGTAAAGAAGCCACCAAAACCAATTCTCTGCGCTTGGTAACAACAATAGGGTTCTTGTTCTGTGAACAATTTGTAGAAGCTGAGACAGTTTTTTCAGTTGAAAATGGTGGATGAGGGATGGTTTGCAGAGAAACCACCACCATGTTATTTCCAACTTTTCTTTATCAATATTAAAATGTTTCTTTTATCACTATTTATTTATTGAATCATAGCTTTGTGGAGGATTGGATAGGGAACTCTTTTTCATAAGTGGTTGTGTTCAGATTTCAGAAACTAATCTTCAGACAAGAATTTGACTGATTTTTTCATGTAAACAATTGGGCTGGGCTGGGCTGGGCTGGGCTGGGCATGTATTTTGGGCCTGGCTCTAGCATTTTGGGCCTATTTTTCATGTAATGATTGAACACCAAAAATAGTGGGTTCAGAGGAGTGTCCTCATTTAAATTTTGAGAAAAATTAACGAAAAATAAATTTATGTCATGCATTTTCAATTGGTATTTATATAAACATGTGTTTTAACGAACTCAATGAATAGTGACTAACTTATTAAAGACATAAGTTAAGTTCGACAAATTTTGACATCAAAATCTTGATTATCTGAAAAATACATTTATTTTCATTTATCATGTTATTGTTGAGGACAATTTGTTCACATTAAATCAAAATTTAATTTGAGAAGAATCACCTGAATAAAAATGATTATGAATGAGAGTTAGAATTAAATAAATGATTGTGTGATGTTATTTAATTAAGTTTCCCATTAACAGTAAAGCCCCACATACAAAATAGGGAAACGTTTGTTTCATGTGTCAGTACTGCATGTATGATAGATGTGCAACACGTGCCAATTAAAACTTGTATGTGACATATATTAAATGTAAAAATGCGCACCAATGTAATATTTATAACACCAATACAACCGATAAATATTTTGTAACGACATCAGTGGTGTTTGTAACTACTATATTTTCATATCAAACTGTGGGTCAATAAGAATTTGTAACCAAACCAATTGCAGTATATAACTAAGGCGCACATCTACCACACATGAAACAAACACACATGCGTCAATCTCTTTTATATGCGGAGCTTTAATTATGCTAGCTACTTTATTAATTATTTCATTTGATCGGGCATTTAGTGATTTACATTTATTATGTATGATTTATGATGGAAGCTGAAACGACACAACAACGATATTTTATTTAGAGTTAAGTAATTATATGAACATATTTTTTTTTTTGGTGTAAACCATGGGGTAATCCTGAGCAGACTCGCACTAGGCGATAGGCACCTTCAAATATATGAACATATTTGACATGACATTTACAAAGTACTCTCAACATATAAGATACTCCGACATTTAATTATGAAACTCTATCATTTATTGCATTTGATCGAGCATTTAGCAATTTACATTTATTTTGTATGATTTATAATAAAAGCTGAAGCGACACAACAACTTTATACAATTTTAGAATAAAGAAATTACATGAACACATTTGACATAACATTTTAAAAGTATTCTCATATGAATATCTCATTGTCGATGAGATTTGAGTTTTTGCCCGTATGTAACTTTCTAATACATTGAAAATAGTTCAAACACTTACCATAAATTGAATAGATAATTCACCAACTTAAAATAAAATGTAAGAAACAAACCACACTACATTTTATTGATACTCATGTATTATCTACACATGACTACATTATTAACTTGGTGAGGAGACCATTTCAACTCACTTATTTATCTACACATGACTCCATTATTAACTTGATTTCCTTAAAATTCCCCAAAGAAAGTGAAGAATTAAGATTGGGATTTGGAAGTTTTTTCAGCAATTGCCTCCTTCAAGTTCTCTCCAAGATCATCCAACAACTTATTCACTTGCTTAAGTTGTTGCTCTCCAAGCTCTTCCTTTGGTATTTCCCACCAACCCTTATGCTTTCTTTCTTTGTTCAACTTCTTAAGAATTTTCTCTCTCTCCTTTGCAATCTCAAATCTAGCCATCAACTCATTGTACTCTTGGTTCAACGCATCGATTTTGGCTCGCTCTTTAGCTCGCTCTTTAGCTCTTTCAATGTAGTTGATGGTAAGATTGTTTGATGTGGTTGACGTCTCATCCATAAAACGATTAGTGACTTTTTTAAGAGAAGGATGTGCAAAAGAGAAATATATACCTGGATCTGATGGCGAGCTTATTACAATTCCTAGCTCTGCGTCACACATGGTTACGAGCTCACTTGCTTGTTTGTAAATAACAGATTTACGTTTTGAGAAGGAAACGGAACGTGCATTAGCATCCTCAATTTTTCTCATTTCGATTTTTTGCTTCCCCTTCGTTTGTTTTCCCTCCATGATTGAAAAAACTCTGTAGACCTCACATTATTTGATTTGAAAATACTTTGATGTGGTTCTTGTTGTCTAAGTTGAGATGTATATATAGGGAAAAAAAAGAGGCCTATCAATGGCTCATTGATGAAGATATTTACAACCACAAGCTTGGTCTCATTGAAGAGAAAGAATTGGCATTTTGTAGAGTCTTTTTTCTAGAAAGATTGCTGATCAGTCAAGTCACTATCTCATTCATAGTTGGAGAAGACTTGGGGTTTCAGGGTCAAGCTCAATTGTTTTACTCATCAACTTTCTTTAAGGCAAGTAGGTTTTTTAGAAAATATTCAGATTTGGAATCATATTTTTGACTAACAATTGCATAGTAGGCCGTATAATGCTCAGTGCCCATGTGACCATTTCATTTGTGCCGCTAATGTAGAATTCAAAACAGAGACAGTTGAGAAAATTACAAAAAGGGAATTGGATAATATTGATGTGCCCTTCAATCAAGGGCAATGAAATTGAACCATCGGTTGGTTATAAATGCAAATTAAATGGAGAAATGATTTATCCCTAGTCTGTCGACATGAAGAACACTGTTGGATTTGAATTTCTTGTGGATTCTAATTCTCATATTTGTAATGACAGCGTGTCGTGTCGACGATAATATTATTAAGTGATATTTTCGATTTAGATGAATTTCATCTCGTTTCTATATAAGATGATGCAAGTCAAACTCGATTGTAATAAGATTCATATTTTCTTTTAATAGTGGAGCCCAAAACATTATGGGTATTACTAATGAGTCGGTTTCGTCTGCATTTCTTACTTAAGTATGGAGTTTGTTCTATCTAATTTATATTACGACTTAAGTCCACATCCACGTGAGACCCGAACCCATACCCATCTATCTTATCCATCATACATTATCCACGTGAGCCCCGAGCTGATACTCATTTCTTTGATATTCTTGACTTAATTCCACCTATCCACGTACATGCCCGAAGATTATATAATCAAAGGGAGTTAATTAGCTAAAAAAGAGTAAACAAGTTTGGTGCCAAAGTGTATTTATTATGCACAAAACAAACAGGTTTCTTAGGAAACATGAATGGTGACTCGTACATATATACAGTAGTTATACTATACTTGGTCTTAGATAATAATAGCAAATACCATTCTTGTATGGAATTGTCAAGTCAATGCAATTGTGTGGTAATTTTCTTTGCTTGCGTTGTGGTGAGGAAAATAGTTTGATCTGTGACTGCCATTGCCAATGCAAAGAAACTCCTGTTCCTCTCCATGAGATGCAGTTCAAATTTCTATACATCATCATCATCATCATCATCATCATCATCATCATCATCATCATCATCTTTTGTCTCTTCCTTTTGCTTTTGCTTTGGTGAAGAAATTACTAACAGCATCTAATTTGCTGTGGTTGCAAATTCAATGGGAAGTTTCAGAGAAAGAGGCTCAGTAGTGAAACCAATTTCTACTATTAAAATTAGCAACGGTCAACACGTTCAAAATCTGGCATAGTATCATTATTCTTCAATGAGCCAATGAGGTGTTTTTTTCTTCTCAAGGATTGGGAATGGAGATGAATTAGTCTCACTGCCTAATTTGGTTTTATGGAAAAAAGTATAGAGGCAAAGACAATTTCTTGAGGAAGTTTATTGAGAGATGAAATAGAAATTTCTTAGTATTAAGACTTTACTATTTTTTATTAGTATTTGGATGTTCTCTCCTCAGGACTTGGCTTTAAAACAAAGCTTAGACACTCCTCAACCTCATCAATAGTTAATTTGGTTCAACAAAACTTCAACAATAAACTAAACTCAAAACATGGAAGTGACAAGGGGAACGCTGACATATTCGACATCCATACTTGAGATCCCGGTTTCAGGCACCTCTACAGCGTTGGTATGTGAGTTTTCTTTGAATTTGGGTGCGCGCACGGGACACCAATAAAAGTGATTTTATGTCATAAAACAAACAAAACAAATTATATTTGAACATTTTAAAATATTGTCAGCAAAAATATTAGAACATGCACTTGCCATCATTTGATCATACTGCACTCATGCCCCTAGACACAGATCTGGGTCACCATTGCTTCATTTTCACAGCTTAAAAAGTATACATGTTCTTTTTATTGAGGTACAAACTGAAATTGTAGTTTGCGAATTTGAAATCAAACAAAACAATTCAAGGGCAAATGCTTCATATCAATTTCCTATTCAGTTATAGTCAGTTACAAACCTTTTTAACGGGGAAAAGTGCAAGCAGGCCAATCTAAGTCACCGTGGTTTAGGGCTACCAGCTACAAAATCACGATCATCCATCTTCACATACAAACAGCATCAACAGCCACTATATCAACAGGCAAACCATCCTCAAGTCATTCTTCCCCGAACACAACTATAAAATACAAGAAATGGTTCATGATGAATATAGGACAGCAATAAACTTCAAAAAAAATAAACGGCCGTGCATTTCTCAAAGAAAGCTTAGTTATAATTGGTATAGAACGGTCAACCAACAAGTGAAGTAACTGTGAAAAATAGAAAAACGACAAGTATTGACAACAAACCTACAATTATGATCTATTAGCAAACTGCACCAAAGTTGACATGCTTGGTTTAATGGCATCCTACCAATACTAGAGCTGAAAATATTGATCAGAACATGCGCAACTCAATCAATCCTCAGTACATAGACATAACAAATACACTGTGCGAGAGGTCTCCTCGAGTTTCTTCCAAGTTGCTATCCATCAGTCCTGCAAATTTTGAAATCAGAAACAACTGAGTTATATAATCAAACTCTTCATCTCAATATATGCACAAAGGAAACATCGAGAAAGACACCTCACATCATGATCGGAATTTTCTGGGGATGGGCTTCGTGAACCAGCAGATCTACCTCGTGGTGAAACACTACGAGCAATTGGGGACTGTTCGTCACGACTGTATCTGTCTGGACTTTCACCCTTGGTGGGAGTCCTACGTGGGGACACCCTCCTGCGAGGACTAGGGCTGCGTCGGAGAGGGGAGGCACTGTCATATAAATTATGTTTAGAAATAAAGCAGAAAACAACACAGTAATAGTGACTCAACAATATTAGACCAGTTTTTAACCTTTCTATTGATCTACTCCGACTACGTCGCTCATCATCATATCGGCCTCTACCCCGGCTTCTATAGTAATCAGCACTGGCACTGCGGCTCCTACTTCGGCGGCGATAATCCCTGTCCCGGCCACGATATCTGTCGCGATCATACCTATCCCAACTTCTACTGCGGCTTCTCCTCCTATAATCCCGGTCTCTGTAATCATCTCGGTACCTGAAAAGAGAAAAAGAAAACAGTGGAACAAATTAGCTTGGAGAATAACCTTAAAAAAAGTTCATGAAAACTGTCCATAAAGATTACCCACATGATCCCTTCAGCATGTATTGGATTAAAGAAACTCACAACAGAAACAAGTGTTCAACTTGTTAAGCTAGTTTCAGAATGAAGTGCGGAAACAAATTTGGCAGAGATAAATCATCAAGTCAGAAAACAGATTCTTCCACTGTACTGCTATTTCACCCGGCAGCACCAATGTGTCAGGTAGGTCTAAAGAACTACAAACATCATCAAGCTCATGAATCCAATCAACCATCCAAGGTGGGAGAACCTACGTGTGGCACCCTCAGAACATCTTCAGAGGAAAATTAAACAGTCAAATCTTTACGCATATGGTTACTGAAAAAATTGGGGATTCCAAGCATTACTGGAAAAAGAAACTAGATATGGAAAAAGTGACAAAATCCCCCTTGAAAACTCCCATTTTTATTCATCCATAGAGTGAAAGGTTGGTTGGGCATGACATTGAAATATTTTGGAGTTAAGAAAGAAAAGATGTAGCTGTTTGTGATCGAGCATAAACACCAACACTAGTACATGGCTTAAAATCAATCAATACAGAAGCTAACGCCTCAAATGAGTAGCAAAACAGTTTCTTAATCGACCTTCACATAATATCTATGGTGCAGAACAATCAACAAAGTATCAGCTTGATAAATTCTAAATCATGGAAAAATGAACTCCAATTATGCACACATATAAAGGACAAAAATGCATAAATAAAAAGATTGAAACTCATCATAATCTTTATATAGCAGTACTCATAAAAATGTGTAGCTGTTTATATAACAATTTATATTACAAGCTAAATAGATCCAACAAGAAGAACAAAAAGGGAAGAAATAAGTGATGAAGACTGAAGAGGTGGTCCAGAAACAACAAGGCAAAGTCAGTGATATATTCCTTGGCAATTATTTTACCCACGACAGCTGGACACAAAGTATATTAGAATTTAGAACCATGAATTATATAATAATGCCCCAAAAATATAATCACTATGCCTGAACACACATTTCATTGAGTTATGACCTAATATAAACCAAAATTTACAGCTTACCTCCTTCGAGGACTGCGACTTCTTGATCTTCTTGGCTTTGGAGATGTTTCAATAATCCTTCCTTTGTGACTAAATAAAAAGTTAAAACAAATTAGTAAATGACAACAGAAAATTTAAAACCTGAAATCTTCACCACCAACAATTACTGAGCATGAATGAAATTAATGGTTCCTCTATAGGCAGACCAATACAACCACTGGCACAGCTCAATGGAAATTAAGGGCAGTCTCAAAAGATAAGATGGTTAATAGACAAACAACTTAGTCTCCACATAAGAGAACAATGTCGAACTTTATTTATAAATAACATAAATCCTTTTATGTCAACTACATTAATATGTAATTTGAGAGCATACTCAGTAGTCAGTACTTACATCCTCTCTGCATTTGGCCCATACTTGGCAAATTGAACTGTTATTTCTCGACCATCGACCACTCTTCCTAAAGAGAAATAATTTTTGTATAAGCATTGATTCTTGGAAAACTTCACATTATAATGAAAAGGTAGATTAAGACAATAATAGACCAAAGTGATGCTTACCATCTAGTCTCTCCACTGCCTTCTGTGCCTCATCTGCATACTTGTATCGCACAAAAGCAAAGCCCCGAGACTCACCAGTCCTAAACTCCAGACACATGATTACAAGAGCCATATGAAATTTACAAGCAATAGTCAAATATAATGTTCAGATGCAATATTTTACCCACTACAATGATAAACTAGTTGATAAATAGTTAAAAAATTAATATTTTCTATGTCTTGGAAGACACTGAATATTGTCTAGATTTCCAACCAATAAAACTAATTTCCTAAAAAATTCAAGCCAAAATGTCCAATATGTGGTTCTTAGTTCATCCCAGTACAGGTGGATTACCAGTTGAGCTAAAAACAATTGTAAACCTCATATTTCAATTCCACCTTTTCTCTTTTAATTTTTTTTCCAGCAAGCAGACATCAGATGAAATTAAACAATTTTAAGCACTACACTGTAAACTAATAAAGCAATTTAAAAAGTAACCTTCGATCTCTGGGGATGAAGATGTCCACCACCTTGCCGTACTTGTCAAATAGCGGGAACAAATCATCCGCAGATGTTCCTGAAAAATTCACAGGAAACAAACAGCATAATCATGTCAATCGAACCTTACATGCACCTATACATACACATATGAAAAAGAGCGAGAGAGAGCGTACGAAAAGTGATGTTGAGGACGAGAAGAGAGTAGGTGTCGCTGATGTCCGGAGGACCTGACCTTCCAAAGTGAGACATTTTCGTAAAACGCGGTTGCAGAGGAGGGAGTGATTAGGTGATGGTGTATTAGGGTTAGGGTTTGTGGTCGGAGAGAGCTTGAAGAGAAGCTTCTTGAAGGAGCAACGCTGAGCATATATATATGGGATTAGTGATATAGATGGAGGTGGCGAATTGTCATCAAATATATGGCTCTGTTGCTGTTGGGTACTATTTTGGACTTATTAGCCTTGGAAAAAAATTATTGATTTATGTTTTAGTCGTTATGCTTAGTTTGGTAATTTCAATTTTTATTTTCGGGTTGTCCTAGTCTACGTACGAATCAATTAAAATTTCGATTTATTGTTCAGACTTGTATGGATTGATTGATTTTTAAGCTCTCAATTTTATATCGTCTTTGTTATCGTTCGATTTAAATGATAAAATATTTGGTTTTGCATTAAAAAAAACATTTTCATGTCTCCGGTAAATGTGTTATAGATTAAGAAAGACATTAATATAAGGTAATTTACAGTGTGATGCATCAATGTTCTTTTCACCGAAGTTGTGTATGGGGTTTCAGTGGACGGTTCAAAATTAATTTGTTTGTAACAAGTTTGACTAGTTGCTTTATTTGCGAGAAGATTGAAATTTGAGTGATTAAGTAGACAATTATTTAAGACAAAGATCGAAAATAAGACTTCGTTGACTTGAAAACGCATGCTCAATAGTTATCGATGTCATCAAATATGAAAATGAGATTATGTTGTCATGAAAACAAATACTCATCGACATCATCAAACATGACCAGCCGCCAGTGGCGGAGCCAGGGGGCGGCCGGAGGGGGCCCCGGCCCACGCCAGCCCA